>LTAE01003090.1:2885-39327 GCA_001647135.1 Pontederia paniculata | reverse complement strand
TAAGGTACTGAGGAGGTTCGGGATGCAGAATAGCAGTCTCGTGCCGACACCGCTAGTAGTTGGGAAGAGACTGAGTAAAAGTCAGTGTCCCAATACAGGACAAGAACCTTTGGATGAGTCTTATGCAGAAGCAGTGGGCAGCCTAATGTATGCGATGCTTTGTACGAGACCCGATTTAACTTATGCGGTAAGCTTGGTTAGCAGATTTCAAAGTAATCATGAAAAGACTCACTGAGTAACCATTAAGAGGATACTTCGATATCTGAAAGGCACGGTACAATTGAGATTGACATACCAAGCTGATACACTTGAGGCAATAGGGTATTCGGATGCACACTTCGGTGGTGATATAAACTATCGGAAGTCTACGTCAGGTCACTTATTCCTTCTGGGTGGTGCAACCATTTCTTGGGAAAGCAAGAAACATGGATGTGTGGTCAGACACACACAGAAGGATGAGTATGTTGCTTGTTTAACAGCCACCCATGGTGTATGGTTCAGACATTTTCTTTTAGAACTATTACTCGATCTGGTCAGAGGACCATTACATATGTATTGTAACAATCAAGCTGCGATAAGCTTGATACACAGTGGAGCCAATAGTTCAAAAGGAAAATACATTGAGATTGAGTATCACTATATTCAGGATATAGTTGATAAAAAGGAAGTGACAATGACTTACATGCATACGAGTGATATGTTAGTTGATTCTTTCACAAAGAGAATTGCAGCTGATACTTTCATCAAGCATGTGGATTTGATGAGACTCAGGAGTGACTGAGTCAATACAAAGTATTCACGGATAGTGAAACTTGAGATATGATCTCCAGTTAGGCTACTCACGGATAGTGAGAGTGCGGTCAAGTGGGAGATTGTTGTAGATGTGGCCAACACTGGTCACTGCCCGCCGAAGATTGCGCAAGACAACAAACCAACAAATGCGGAGGCGTCGAGATTTTTTGAACGAACACAACCAAGGTTGTCAATATCGAGAGTCTACGTAAACTCGTTTTGTACTCTGTAAACTCGTATCGTAAAGTCGAATCGTAAAATCGTAGAGTCCATGTCCCGGATGAATAATTATAAAATCTATGTATATATACACACATGTAAGTTTTGAAATATAAAGGTTACAATATTCATTTAAAATGACAATAATATGAAGTACAAGTACGATAAGTTCTTCTTCGTAAAGTCTAACTCTAACCTCAAAAGTTAATAAATAAGAAATAAGAATCAGTCGTGCGACGGTTTGGGGGGTTTCCACCTCCCATGTTTCTGGATCCATGCAGGCGATGACGCATGAAGGACTTGGCGGTGGTGTGCTCATGACGGCTTAATTTGCACATGATCGTGTCTAGGTCTTATAGGCCTTTAAGTCATTAGGATTATGTCTAATGGATTTATTATTTTATTTTATGTCTCGAGTCGAATGAGCCTAAGACTCATGTTATGGGCCTTATGTTTGGCCATGGATTTATGTCCATATGTGGCAAGATGTGTTATGGATTTATATATGTTTCCGTTGCCTTGAGTTATATTATCATGATTTTATGTTTAAAGTCTTCCGCTGCAATGTCGTTTAATTGTTATCATGTCTTTAATATATGTTATAAGCCCATGTAGCGCCGTCGAAAAGCCTTCGCGGGCCGAGCACACGGGGTGCGTTTTGGGGGCGTTACAAGCTTTCTCTTCGAGAGCTGAGCAGGCGCTAAAGGCATGGAGCGTCGGTTCCCCACTACGTCGGACCAGCGTGGTGTGGGTAAGAGAGGTGCTTGGAGATTGATGGCAAGGAAGGAGCATTTGAGAGAGAGGAGGTTGGGGGAAGAGAGGATTTGGCTGGGAGTGGAAGGGAAGAGGGAAGAGGTGGAGGGGGGGTTCTAATGCCATCATCAAGTTATTTTGATGTAAACTATATATAATTACTTGCTTTTTTTGAAAGTTACAAAAAAAATATGTTAGATTCCATATTGTTGAATAGACACTTTTCTTCCAGCCAGAAACAACCCAGACACGAAATGCAACACCAAAACCAAAGAGAGACCTTAGGATCATATGTGAGCATCATAAAAAGCATGATTATAAAAAGGGACAATGCTATCGAATTATTGGTTTCTTCCCAAATTTCAAGTTCAACCAGGAATGTTTTAAATGTAGTTGAAAGTGATAGCCACACCAATACGACTCTAGAATAGATTAAGCAATTGTACATTGATGAACTATATAAGCAAATTCCCTCCACCCTGAGTAAAGATGCAAGCACCACAAGTAAATATGGTATGTATGACTCCAAAATAACATGATAATTCACATATATTATGAATACTTGATATTGGAGCAACAAACACATAGCTTCTTAATTGGATTGTTTGACAAATGTTGGGCGAATAGACAAGAACAACTTTTGACTTTGCCAAATGATGCTACTCCACAAGTCACACATGTTGGAACTTATTTGATAGAACCACATGGTCTATTTGTTCAAGATTTCATGTTTAATCTTGTCTCTTTGTCTCTATATCACAACTCACTAAAGTTTTATCTTGCTCTGAGTTGTTTACTCCTGAATTTTGTATGGTTCAAGATTAGCCCACCGGGAAGGAGAGCCAAATTGGTAAGAAAGTAAATGGGCTTTACTACTTGAAAGGAGAAGGAACAAGTCACAATTCAACAGTAGTCCATGCTTTGTTGGAGCTGGAACACTAGTTCATCCCCAACAGGAAAAAAAAGGGGCATATCCCTATAGGAAGACAAATTTGTTAGGAGATGTAGATTGTTTTAAAACAAATTCAGTGCTCAATTGTGTTGTTTGTCCTCTTGCAAAGCAAACACAATTTCCTTACAATACTACCTGTACTGAAAGGAATGACAATCATCTTGAACTTCTTCATATTGATACACTGGGACAATATAGGGTTCTAGTCATAGTGACAATAAATTCTTTCTTAGCATTATTATAGATTATCATAATAGACTTACTTGAGTCTATCTTTTAAAGTTTTAAGTCATGAATGTTGAACCTTAAAATAGATGAAGTGGAGAATCTATATAACATAAGAGTTAAGATAATCATATATGATAATGGATTTAAATAGTTAATGCAGAGTGTAAGATTTTTTTCGTCTAAAGAAATCTTGCATTAGAGTAGTTGTGTCTACAAACCCTAGCAAAAATGGCCTTGTGAAAAAAAAACACAAAACATCTTTAAAACTGCAAGGGCAATAATATTTCAAGGAAAAGTTCGTATTAGTGACTAAGGAAAAGGAATCCAAATATCAGTTCATTTGATTAACAGAATGCCTTTGCATATTTTGAGAAATAAGACTCCTTTTGGAAAGGTTTTTTTGGCAAAGATTTAGATGTATCACATCTTAGAGTCTTCGAGTGTTTGTGGTTTACGACAACCAAGAATATCACAAATAAGTTTGACAAGAGAGCAACAACTTATGTTTTTCTTAGGATACTCAGCAACTCAAAAGGAGTATAAGGTGTTAAATTTGGAAAGTCGCAAGCTCACAATAAGCACGGGTTGAAATTTTATGAAAAAGTTTTTCATTTTACCTTGCACAAAGAAAAAAAAGCTTGATACTTATAATCAATTGTTTAGTAAACCATGTGAAAAGGAAAATGTACTAGGAAAGTTGTTTTTTTCCCAAATATAAGTGTTTCTTAAGTGCCAAGTGCTTCACAACACTTGGGATGTACCAAAGATTCCTCAGACTTCCTGACCCATCAAGATATTGTTCACTTTGTATCTTGGCCCACACAATTTTAAAACAAAGTCTTGGCAAGTCGATGACATGTCCACATATATACCCAAATCTCTCCCATACCTTATCTATGTGAGACTAATCCATCATATTCACCCTCTGGGACTCGACGTCCTCGTTGAGTGATTTCCCATCATGTCAAAGAGGCCTACGCGGAGTAGCTCATATACCACATGTAACATTTGACAATTTTTCATAACTAGATTGGAGATCGGGTCGGACGTCCAACTGGAACACGGTTGGATTGGTTCAACCGGGTTCAACCGGGTTCAATCGGGTTCTTCTTCTGTAATGATTCACAATTGTAGAGTCATCTTTCAATCCATTTATCATCAACTTGACATTTGTCAACCTCAACAATAAAGACGATAATAATTTAGACTTACCATAAAATAACAATTCCCAACCTAAGGTTATTTCTAACTTTATACTTAACAATTCAAATGACATTGGATAAAAAATTCATAACTTGAAGTATAAACTTCTTATTTAAGTGAGACCAATTTTATTTGAAACTAGACCTTATTATCTTTCATATCTATAAACCTCACACTATATTTCTTACAATATATTTTTAAAGAAATTCAGAGGTCAAACATATAATCTAAAATTCGAAAATAGAGAAACAAAGTGTAACTGATTTAATAATTTATTACTTTGAATATACACATCCTATTTCTATAATTCCAATTTTAACTTAAGAAGACTTATCAAAATTCAATATATATTTATTTTAGAATTTATACTGCTATAAGTTAATCCTAGAAAATCACAAAATTGGGTGCATTTTGTTTCATTTTAAGAATCTTGGCAGCTTAAGATGTGTCCATTATAAAATCTATGTCTTTCTCTATAAAACTCATTTAAACTTAATTCCAGCTAGGTTCAAAAGCTTACTTAACATATGATTCACCATATTAATTTCACAGTTTTATCTGATCTATATGATTTATAACATACTTACCAGTATCGTTGTTGCCAAAGACAGCATGACACATCCTCACTTTTTGCTCATAACTTTGTCTACAAGAATTTGTTTTGCATGATTTCAAGTTAATTGGAAACTTTCCATGGGATCATTCTATATTACTTTCTTAATGTTTGGCCAACAAAAACCTATCCAAAACTATATTAGAACAAGATTCATTAAATTTGGACAGATTTCAATCTCTCTAATCCTATCATCATGAAACTATAATTAATGGTTATGTTCACTACTAGAAAAAAAAAAGAATTTGTGGCATAATTTTTGGTTGCAAAATGTATAAAATCGATCGCAAATACGACTTTGCCATGAAATTTGTGACGCTTTTAGAACGTCTGAAAAACACTCTTGAAAGTTCAAAAGCGAAAGATTTTTTGACTACAGTCTGCCACATATTTATGAGGGACCATATTCCGTCACAATTTTAGAGGGATTTTCCTTCTTCACAAATTTATAAACATATTAAAAAAATATTTAATTTCAAATTCCCCTATGCTGCCTTGCAGGGGGCGTTCCTGCCCCTACGTGACCATGCAAGGGAATTTTCCTACCCCCGCATGACCGTGCAGGGGTATTTCTTGGCCTCAAGCAATCACGCAGGGTGTCCCCGCTCGTACACGGCTGCGCAGGGGCATTTCACTACCCCTGCGCGGTCGCATAGGGGCTTTCATACTCCTACACGGCTGCGCAAGGGCATTTCACTACCCCTGCGTGGTTGCACAGGGCTTCCCTACGCCTACGCGGTCGCGCAGGGGCAAGAAAATGCCCCTGCATCAAGGTTGTCAATATCGAGAGTCTACGTAAACTCATTTTGTACTCCGTAAACTCGTATCATAAAGTCGAATTCTAAAATCGTAGAGTCCATGTCCCGGATGAATAATTATAAAATCTATGTATATATACACACATGTAAGTTTTAAAATATAAAGGCTACAATATTCATTTAAAATGACAATAATATGAAGTACAAGTACGATAAGTTCTTCTTCGTAAAGTCTAACTCTAACCTCAAAAGTTAATAAATAAGAAATGCAAGGCGAAGCTTCAGTCATGCGATGGTGCGAGACAAGGCGAAGGAGTCGCGAGGCGCAGTCTATGGCAGTCATGCGAGGTACAGTCCGCGGCAATCATGCAAGGCGACATCGGAGAGACGAGGCAAGGATCTGGCCATGGACGAGGAGTGAGATCTGCGAGGATGGAGAGTTGGAGAGGTGATATGGTGCCAGTGTCGCAGCGAGATCGCGGAGAAGGAAGAAGCCAGCAAGTCACCATTTTTTTTATTTTGTGAGGGAAGCATTCAAGCACTAAAGCTGTAGTTATTTTCTTTCCAATAATACCCTTGTACCCAAATCAATATCACCATTTTTGACCAGAATATAAACTCTGAGATTTTACGACTTGACTCGAACGATTCAACCGAGTTCACCGAGTTTACCGAGTTCACTCTCGACTCAATCCGAGTTTACTCGATTTTCGAGTTTGATCCGAGTTAAGTCGATTTAGGGTCATGGACTCTTAAACTCTTATGAGTTTAAGAGTCTGACTCGCGATATTGACAACCTTGCCTGCATGTAGAAATCTAAACAGAAAAAAGAATTGCGGAAAAACAACCTTCAGCGGCTGGTGAAGAAGAAGAAAGAGAGATTTATGAGCTTGATTGGGAAGAGAAGAAAGGGGCTAACATTTATAATATATACTTTTTGACCGATTTAAAATCCATCACAAATTATCACGGATTAAGAATACGTCATAATTTGTGACTAAACAAGTCCGTCACAATTTGTAAGGGACATTTTTTCGTCGTAATTTGTTACGAAAATATCTTCTCAGTTTTGGATGAAAAAATAACATCCTAATATATGATTCTAGTAATATTTCTAACTTCAATTATGCTAGAAATCAAATAGAATATATAGTATCTTTAGACATACATCTTTTCCCAATTCTTCTTTTCTTTTTTCTTTTTTTTTCTCTTGGCAGGTTAGCTTTTAGCAGCAATAACAGAGTGAGCCCTTTTTTCCTCTGTTTCGGCTGCTAAGCCGGCTCTACTCCTTCATATTTGCTTCCCCATTTATCCCATTAGCTCTGAAACTACACTTATTTACTGCTTAGAGGACAATTGCTTTATTCTGATAGATTGATATCAGTTTCTTTCCTTTTATCCTATCCATTTCCATTGTTTGATTTATTAAATTTAACAGTCCTACAATTGTGAAGTCTAGACTAAATTCGTTACTCAGTTTAAACCAGGACAAGTCTCCATTCACATTTCTTAGCAGTTCCTGAGTAAAAACCATCTGAATTGAAGGCATTGGTCTTCTCTCTCTGTCGTTTGTTGTCATCACTCTCTCGTTGATGGCACTGCACCTATCTCTCTGTTGTTAGTTGTTACCATAAGCATTGAAGGCATTGCTCCTCTGCCCCCTTTCTTCTTCTCATGAAAGAACCAAAACTTTCAGAATAATGGAGAAAGAAATCCTTCTCTTACATATTTTTAAATGATCAGGCACGTAGATCTAAGTTTTGGTTGCTAAGGCATCAAGGTTTGTTTGCGAGGTATGCATCTATGTTAATCTATGTATTATCAGGTCAATGTTCAACATCAGACTATTTTTCAGAGTTTTTCTCTGAACTGATGTATCATCCACATAACTAAAAACTGTATTGTCCCACATAACGATGTTTTTACATTACATAATATATTTAACAAGGCTTGAAGCCTCTTCACACCAAGATATACTATACACTTTATAATAATAATAATAATAATAATAACAATAATAATAATAATAATAATAATAATTGTGAGGTAAATGACTACGATCTGCCTATGCTATTAGACTCTCATTTCCCTAAGTAGAAGCTACATGGGCTAGCACCCAGCTTGTAGTCCTGTATATGACCTACTAAATGGTGTCCGGCGATCGAAGTGCCAAAATATTTAAAGTCACACAACAGTCCAAGCTGTCGTACTAGCTCTTCTCTTTCTCCTAACTGCTGAATATTTTGCTGCTGAGAGGTTCAGATCAGCTACATCTTATCAGACCACTCGCCGAGCTCGTTGTCGTTAAACAGGGCCTCCACGATGTTGTCGACGAGGGCGTCCACGAAGCGGTTGCATCCCAACGTGAACATCTGGCCAATCCTCGTGCGCGCGCTGGAGAACCACGCGAACGTCGCGGCGCAGGCGACCACCGCCACGCAGACCCCGGCGCCTTCTTCCATCTGCTGCAGGTTGAGCTTCTTGAACAGGGAGTCGCCGGTTACAAGCTCCACGGAGACGGCCGCGGCAAATGCTATCTGTGAAAGATGCATATATATATATATGCAGTCCGTCCATATCAGTAAATAGATTTAGAAGAATTTTGCGACTTAATTATATAGTTCATGACGGTTAGATTTATGTTTACTTATTATTTTATCATAAAGTACTGAGAATATATAGTTTGATGAGCTTTTACCATGAAACATAAAAAAGAGCAGCTTTTTGACGAAATTTTCAGTTTATATGATTCAGTTCCATAATATTGAATCTTAATTAAAAAATTACGGAAGGCGGCAAATATTTAAGAGCAGGAAAGAATGATGGATGACCATGGCGAGGCGACCGGAGATGATCTCGAAGTCGTGGCTCCTTCGGGCGCTCTCCACGTAGTCCGCGAGCGACTCGAAGAACTGCGACGCCGACTGCTCCTCCTGATCCGCGTCCCTCGCCGGCGCCCTCACTGCGCCGGCGCCGTAGGACCGCAGGGTGCTGAGCCTCGGCTGCAGCACGATCTTCTTCCCGGCGCCGGAGGCACCTGACCCCGTCGACATTTCCAGGGTTCGGGCCCTGGGGACCGGCGACGACGGCACACCCGCGCCCGTCGACGGCGATCTTTGCGACCCGAGCTCGCAGACGACGGCTCGGGTGGCTGCAGCTGCGGCGGCCATATTTGGAAATGGACTGGAAGAGTCGGCAAGCGCAAACGCGCAGAGGCAGTCATGGGGGCTTCGCGGATTCCATTTTGTAGTTGAGCTGCTGCTGCTGCGAAAGGTGAGTCGCACCGGGCGGTGCGTGGAATCTGGTCTTTGTTCCGCGGCGGCGTAGCAATCCACGTTGGCTGGCCCGGGGACATTCACGCGTGGTGGGCCCCGTTTTCTGTCGTGGCTCTCCTCACACACGCAAGGATGCCTTTCGGTTCCAGGACACTTCTTTTGCCGTCTGATCTAAGTCGGACGCTCGGGATTCCATACGATGAGTGCCGTCCGAAGATGTGCATCAGGAGACACGACAAATGTAGGCAACAAAAGGCGTTTGCCAAACGGCTACTGACTCTAGTTGGGATTTAGAAGTACGAATTCCTTTTTATCGTCTCTATCTTCTAATTTTTTAAATATAAAAAATATTTATTAAATATTTAATTTATTATTTTTAAGTGTTTAATTCGATATGATACAAATTAGTAAAAATATATTTTTTAAAAAAAACTTATTAAAAAATTAATCTATCATTATATTTTTAAGTGTTTAATTCGATATAATATAAATTAATTAAGATTAATCATCTCGAATGTTGTAAGGGTCATAAAAAAAGGGCTACTTCCTCCTCCTCGTGCCCTGAGGTCTCTTAACATTTATCAACAATTGTATTCCACTAGAAAAATACGTGAATTGGTGCTTCTATATTTTTCTAAAAATTTTTCTATTAATTTTTTTTATCTCTCGTAATAATGACATGAATGATAATTCTATCATCTTTTATGAGTATTTATTTTAATGAGTAAATGCAAAAATATTCTCACATGCAAAAAATAAAAATTCTCAGTTAATGAACAAAAATAGAAAAGTAGTACTAGAAGTAGTTCCCGACAACTACATAAAAAACATGATGTGAAATTTATGATAACATAAACTAGCAAGTGCACTAGTGGCTCAATTAATAAAGTGATTGCGTAGAGTTGTCGATCTCACAAGGACTACCTAACTTCTACTCTCTAGTCTCAATTGATTATTAAAATTATTAAACGAAATTGATTAAATAACTCATAGATTAAGAAAATACGATGATGATATAGTTAGAATAAATTCTAGATGATACATCAACTATCTTTAAATGATTGAACTTAAATTGATAAATTGGAGAATCCTAATGAGTATAACTCATCAACCTTTCATTCTAAAGTTAACTATCTTGAATAAAAAGTAAAGATTAATTCTTTCATTTTTAATCCTAAATAAATTATTAAACAAGAAACTTTAAAATGGATTCCCTATCAAAATATGAGTTTTTTTTTGTTTCTTCCTAAGTAACTACATAATTTTAGGATTCTTTCAAATCACCCAAGTCATGGCATACATGCAAGGTAATCAAAATCAAATCAAACAATAAACTCATACATGAGTACTCTCAAAAGTTCAAATAAAGGTTAAACTATGAAAATTATTCAATCAATAACATAGTTCAATTAGTTTATCCAACAATTAACCCCTTAGAGAGAGAATAAAACAACAAAAAAATGTATGAAAATCATCTAAAATATATAAAGAAGAGAAAGAAAACATAATCTCTATGAAGGAAGACCTCGATGATGATATCTCATGACTTTTCATGCCTTAGAATCGATCTCCACATATTCCAAAGCGTTCTTCTCCTTCTATGTTGCAGCCTTAATTGCTCCCATCTCTAGCTTTGATTATCCTTTTACATGTCCCAAGAAGTCTTGTTATAGGGTTCTAAAGTCTCCTTAGGTTTCGAACGAAGTTTGCATCAAATTCAATAAGTTTTAGTAGAGACGCTATGTTCACTGTTTGTAAGTTAGTATTCATGACCGTGAAGTTGATGATGTCGGGAAACATCGGAGTATTTGATGCCCCATGAAAAGTGTTTGACGATCGTGAACATGAATGCCTAAAGCATGTCCTTCTATAATGCTCGTGAAATTAATTCACTAGTTGTGACATGTAGTTTAGAAAACCAGTTGTATAATAGCATCAAAGAAATCAGTTCATGGGATTTGAAATTGAAATTTTGTGTGACTTCACACCCTGTGAAGATGGTTCACCATGAAGTTGACAATACAATTTTTTTGCACCTCATATTTTTTTCTCCTAGACACATAAAACACACAAATTTTGGGGGATCACCAATTTCAAGAAAAAATATCATAGTATTAAAAACAAAATAATTAAAAACATGGAAATAATACATCTAGATGAAATGCAAAATGTATGCATCAAGAGGAATTACAATTATAATATTCTAAATTTTGATATTTGTTGTGTCAGCTGGTACAATAGGTATAGCCTTCTTGAGTAATATTCATTCTTCATGTACCGAAGTAATCATCTTAGATTCAACGTTCTTTTTTCGATTGATGGCGATTTGATGTTCCTTGAACTTCAATGTTTTTATTTGTTTTGAATATTTTTTAACTTTTACCAAACTGTTATTGCGTCATCTCATAAATGGCTTTTCTTAAACTAAGGTCTTAAATTCCCAAATGACTTTTGTGTTGGGGTTGTATTATCGGTTCGGTGTATGTGTAATTATTTTGAGAACTTCATTCATCTAAGAACTTTGAACTTTACCTTCACGATAAAAGTGGTACAGGTCGAATAAACTATGTTATATTTTTCCAATGATGTTTCAATTCACAAGAACTTATCAATTTTTGGGGTAATTTTTCTTTGAGATGTGTACAATTGTAGAAAATAATCGGCCATATGAGAGAAAGCCCCAATATAACGGTAATGTAAAATATCATAACTTTTATATGTGTGTCTCCTTATAAAAAGGAAAAAAGATATTTGACGACTAGACTTTGAAATTTGGGGAAAAGAATATTTTTTCCTCCATGAACATAGAATCTCGTATTGGGATATTGTTGAACCACGTAAAATCATTTTTTAGCGAATTATTATTTTGTCTATTTCAACGTGGTATGGGAGCAGAATTCAAGTTATTAGATCTTTGGCCAAGGCAATTTGCACGACATCTAGATTGATATTTCATTGAATGTTTTAATATATTTTTATTGATCTTTACCCTCAATTCGCGTCATTGGTATTTTATTGACATTAACTCCTTTTAATGTTCTCTTGGTGGTTATCTTTTATTGGTATTTTCTTAGCGACTCTCCACTCTCACGATTCATGGACCACTTATGCATTGAGATTTTGTATCTCAGTACTTTTGGTATTTTCTCCAATTTGATTGTTAATTATTTTTTTTTATCATTTTTTCTAGCAATCGAGAGGCGTCTTTCATCTATCTTTATGAAAAAAGGTCCAACCAGGTTTTTATATTATGAGTATTTACTTTCTTGATATTTGGATATCTTTCAATATATATAATCAAGATTTGAGATTATCCAAAGGCGCATAAAAGATTTCTTAATCTATTAATCATTTTTCCAATTATTATTGTTGTTGAAAGCGATACAAGCAATTGAAATAAATAGTATTAAGCATGAATTTTCAATATATCATCCCTACATGGTACTAAAGATTGAATTATTGATTCTGGAGCTACCGATCATACGATTGCAAATCTAATATGTTCTCTTCTTATTCTTTTGAGTTTGGAAAAGCTTAAGTTATAATTGATGATGTCTCTTAATCTACTGTTGTAGAAAAGGGGACCATTCGTCTATTTGATAATCTTACTCTCCATAATATCTTTCATATGCTTGATCTTACTCTTAATTTTTTTATCAATTGATGATTTAAATAAGAAAAATCCTAGAGAAGCTAAATTGCTTAGTTTCATTCTTTCCTTTTAGTTGTATTTTTTAAATGTAGACAAAGAAAACGAGTAGGAGTGGTTATAAAAGGGGAAAATTTTATTATCTCGATGAGTTCAAGTTTACTATTTTAGATTCTTGAGCTTACAATATTGTCAATTAAAAATATGAAACAAAATAATATTATAGCAAAGTTGTTTGTTCATTTGAACTTCATTCCTTGATAAGTATATTTTGATATCATTTTCGTTCTGTTAAAGTGAATGAAATAAATTTGTTAGGTATGTCAATTGGCTAAACAACCATGAACTAAATTTCATACGTCTTTGTATAAAGCAAAGTTCTCATTTAATCTAATTCATTCTGGTATGTGGGGACATGAAAATATTGCTTCTTTAGATGGTGATTTTTTTTAATTCGTTGATGACTATTCTCTATGTACTTAGACTTATTTGATAAGATATCAAAATCAAATTACTCATCTTCTTTCATTTTTGCAAGATAGACCATATTTGAGATGAAATTTAAGATTTTTATCAAGCTCTTTGGTTAAATTTTTTTCATGAAGCAGGAATTATTCATGAGACATCATATTCATTATACACCTCAACAAAATAATATCATCAAGAAGAAAATAGACATCTACTTGACACGATAATGTCTCTTGTCTTTACTTTTAACTTTTCAAAGAAATTTTAGGGTTATGCAATTATTATAACTACTTCCACAATAAATATATATAATGTCATCTAGAACTATTAGTGGCCATATTCCTTTTTCTATTATCTATCTAAATCATCCTAATTTTCTTTAACTCCAAAGGAGTTTGGTTGCACATATTTCATTCATCAACTTGGTACTCAAAGGAATTGTTTTAGGCTACTCCAACAGTTAAAAGGTTATAAATGTTTAGATCCAATTTTTGGGTAATGATTATGTTACGAAAAATCGTAACATTTTTTAAAATGAATCTTAAGGGGAGCTTTCTTAAGGAAAAATCCATCAATGAAGAAGAAAGCTTTCCTATTCTCTTGTAAGGATGAATTGCAAGAAAATGCCATCAAATCTAGTAGGTTATCATATATTTATTAACACTACAACAAAATGCATATTTGAGGTGGTCAAAACTTCCTCAAATCTGCCTAGAACCGCCTCAAATCCGAAATTTGAGGTGGTCAAATGACAAAATATGTCAGTTGGTGAAATAGTGGTTGCAAAAGATTTTGAGGTGGTCTACGAAGACCGCCTCAATTCCGCGAAATGAGCAGACCACCCCAAACTGCCTCAAACCGCCTCGAAGTTTTAGAAAAAAAATTATACATTCGCAATCCCACAAATACAATACACAATCACATTCACATGATATAGATTGAAAATACAAAGTAAACACACAATCCATATCAATGACAAACCACAAAATATACAATCCACACTTATTCTCTTTGTCCTCCTCCTCCTCTTTATGCAAGAAGTCTTCATCATCATCCTACTTGTTAACACCGAGAGGTGGTTAACAAGTTCACATTATGAAAAAAACAAACATTAGTGCAACCTCAAAAGTAAATGAAAATTGAAAATTCTTACCAAAGACTTGATGCAAAGGAGACACTAATTGGTATCTACAGAAAAAAAACTTAATTTAGAACTTTTCATTTGAAAAAATAAACACTATGATGAATTAACTTAGTTACATGAATTTGATTACACACATGACAAATTCTCATCCTCGTCGTCATCGTCCTTCTCCTCCCCATCATTGACTTGTTGATGATTCCGATTCATTATAAATTTCATTAGCTTATGATGACTTCGTTCCAGTTTTCCCATTCTCATTTGCATTTGTTTTTAGCTTCGTCCTTCTGCCGCAATTGATGCTGATTCTCTTGCAACTAAGGCTGAAGGGATTCTATCATCTGTTGCAGTTGATGGACCTGATTATTTCCTCGAGGGGATGGGAAATCAGAATAGCCGACAAAAGATCCATAACCATAAGCACGTCATTTGTGGATGTCAATATGCTTAGTCTAAAGATCTTTATTACTCATTCTGAGTCAGATGTTCAACCTCTTTAACTTTGAACTCTTGCTATAATGAAAAACAAATTAGAGAAAGATTAAAAATATGTTTATTTGAAAGGCAAGTGATATAAAAAAAATTACATATGTTTTCTTGGCAAATTCTGAAGTCCATGTGTTGTCATTTTTCTTCTGAGTCAGTGAGTTCTCTACCCATCTCCTTCTCCTAAAAAAATATTACTAAAAGTTAAAAAATATAAAAATGTTCAAAACTATAACCATTTTTTAAAATTAAATAAGTTATCATCTTTTTTGCAGTAGTGGTTCCAGATATACAACCACCATAGTGCAAACAAGCGCCTTGATTAGATTCAAGATTTTTCTTCGCGGTTTCGCATTTTGCCCTATAGCTCTTAGTGGACCATTTGATGCATAATTCGACTCACACTTGTTCACCAATCTAGGATGTATTTTCATCATCTTCTAGTGTCGTGCCTTAGAGGGATGATAAGTTTTTAGAGCAATGAGTGTTGAAGGCCTTATACATCCAATCATTGTATTCAGAGTCCCACCAAACATAATCCTGAAATTATATAAAAATATATTAAAGTTAAATAAATAAAATTTATTAAATCAAAATATGAAAAAGAACCTCTCGAAACATCATTTGTTTCGTTGCTTTTGGGACTTTTTCCCAAGTCAACCAGCTGTAATCATATCTCTACCGAATCAACTGCAGGTTTAGATGGAAGAAACCTAAAAAATGAAGAGTTAATCAATGATAATATACATATGATGTATAAATTGAAATTATACAAAATACTTACCTTTATGTCCATATGATTCTAAATATATTTTTTTGGCACACTTGACGTATGTTCAATCTTGTGCGGGCTCCGGGATTTCAGTTTCTACATTTGCAATTGATGGGAATGGTGCGGTGGCAATAGTTGGCAACGGTGCAAGAGATGGGGATGAATCTTCATCTGTCGATGTCCGTGGACGCCTCTCAAATATCCTAAGAATCTTATGCGGACCTGATGAAGTCATTTTTTCCTTCCCTTTTATAGAAGGAAACATTTGCAAAAAGATTCATATTAGTTTATATATTCGAATAAGATATATCAAAAGAAACTTATTTGTTTAAAAAAATGACGAACTAAAAGAAGCATTGTAATAAATGTACAAACTAAAAATAATCTAAACTACATTTACAAGTTGTGGTGCATCATCAATTTCTTCAATTAAAGTCTGAGGTGATTGATATTAATAATTGAAGAACCAATTGCTAATATCCGGAGGCTCTTAAGAAGAATAAATAATTTTTTGGTCTGAAAGATGAATGATAAATTTTGGAAAAAAAATAAGACGAAAATCATATCACTCACGAGAAGTTAAAGAAAATGATATGTCCGATGGGTTAACTATGTCATTGTTTGGATTCATCATAAACTAGTTGTCATTAAGCATAAATCATAATAATACAATAATTTTCATGATAAAACATAATAACAATAATAAAACATAATAAACAAAATTATTGAACATCATCATCAACGTCATTAATTGAAGAGGATGAAGTTTTGCATTCATCTTCAATGACATCTTCTTCTTCGATATCAACATCTTCAATATTAACTATCTCGTAAATCATAACATCTTGCAAATATTCAATAAGTTTAAAATCCATATAGGTTCTACAGAAGTCATCGAATCATCTTGAAATGCCACTTCTAAAACACCTTCAATTTCCACTCGACTTCTTGCTTTAGTTTTAATTACCACCCACCATTGGTTTTCATCCTTCTACTTCCCAGGATAGTTCATATAATACACTTGTCTGACTGACGTATGAACAATAAAAGGATCAAACCTTTCATATTGTCTAGTGTGATGAATTTCAATAATTTTGAACTTCTTGTGTATCCTTGTACCACTCCCCTTCTTCGGATCGAACCACATACATTCAAATAAAGTAACTTTATTCTCCACCCCTCCAAGATACTCTAATTTGATAACATATTTTAGAATGACATTATAGTCATTTTCGTTTTCCCCATCAGTAGAGCCTTTAACACACACTATTGATTGTCTTCTTCAAATGAGACCAACGTTCTGTGTGCGTTGACAAAATAAACAATCAAAGTTATAATATGTCAAGTGAGACCCAATGCTAAATGATGTAAATAGATGAATCGATAATTACATATGTTTTAAACCATTGTGCAAAATCTACCTCAATTTTTTTCTGTACTTGATCTTCATGAATATTGAAATGTTGAACAAATGCACCAAATGTTTTTTAGTTAGTTTAACATTGTGCTTCTTCACAATTTAACAAAACGTGACTTGTTGCTGACTTTAATTCTGCATCATTTAGCCAACATAATGATGGTTTGTCGTAAGCTCGTCCATGTTTGAAAATTGACAATGCCTGTTAAGATGATGTTTGTCCCCCAACTTCATTATTGAGCCTAACTCTTGTTCTTGCACATTTAACATGAGATTCAAAATAATATGAACAAAAATATGATATCTCTTGAGTCAAATAAGCTTCAAATATCAATCCTTCAACTTGAGCTTTTTTTTATTCCATTTTCTTTAACTTATTAAGATAAATCCATTTTTTAAAGTGAATGCCTTTGATTGATTCATACAATATGGACAAACTAACTTTCTTGCGGTCATCCATCCTGATAACATTTTGTATGCAGGAAAATCATTAATTGTCCACATAACTGTTGCTTTCATGATGAAATTTTGTTTACTCAACACATCATATGTTAACACACTGTTTCATAATTTCTTTAGCTCATCAAATAAAGGTTGCAAATATATATATATATATATATATATATATGTATATATATATATATATATATATATTTATATATGTATATATATCTTATGTTTTGGATTACGAGGATATGGTATAATGCAAGTCAAAAACACATACGGAGTTGTCATATATACTCCAAGAGGTAAATTATGTGGGTTCACTATTACATGCCAACAAGAGAAAGGAGATGATGATTGATTGTATGGAGTGAAATCGTCTGCCCACAACCCAAGTCCTATATTTCTAGAATCCGATGCAAATTCTGGATGTAGAAGATCAAAATATTTCCAAGATTCACCATCGAATGGATGTAACATAACCCCTTCTTTTGTATTGTGTTGAGCATGTCATTTCATTTGTGACGCTGAACCAATTGAAGAATATAGTCTCTTCAATCTTAGAATTAGAGGTGAGTAATGCATCCTTTTGTTTGGAACTTTATCATTACATTTATTTCTGACATTTGCAGATTTATATCTTTTAGCACCACAAAACTTTCATTGTCTCTCTTCAAAGTCACAATCACAAAATAACATGCATCCATTGATACCACAATCAATTTTTTTATTGCAGGCCAAATTTAGAATCAAATCTCCTTGTTTGATAGTAATTCAATGGAATTCGTGCATCCGTTGGTGTGACCTCTTTCAATATTTGCACAAATGCATCAAAATATGCATGTGATATATTATGATCTATTTTGAGACTTAACATCCTGACAACTAATGATAATTCAAAATGATTTTCACAACACGACCATAAATGTGGAGTCGAAGCAGTGAGTAAATCATAAAACTCTTATGCTTTCTGAATTAGGTTCTCTTCTTGGTAAACATTGTGATTTTAACATTACCATATTCTGTAGTAGCAACATCGTAAACCAAATATGATATCTTTCCACCACATCATCGACAATACTTCTTTGACTTGACTTTTGACTAAAGGACTGACTAACAGTATGCAGATTGCAATAATCTTTAAAATAAAATAGACGAGCAACATAAATCATCCTTTTACATTTGTTCCATAAAAGAAAAGATAAAACTAACTAAACTCACTAAATACCAGTTCGACTCAAGCTAGAATTCTATCATGTGCAAGCCTTCGTCATCAGAGACGCTTGTATCACCAGTCCCATAATCTATTCATTATTGCCTTCCTCGCTTGCAGAATCAAAAGCAGGGGAAATGCCATCCCATGAGCTATAAAGCCCAATATGTAAGGGTAATACAATAGGGAAAAACATATATAGAGACATGATGGATAATAGTAAAATCAATAAATACATTTTTTAGTACTTTTACCTCTTTACCCTTTGAATTATTGTACCTCTTGAAAGTATCAATAATAATTTACCTTTCAGTTGCAAGAACCTCAGTTGCATTGCTATAACACAATGGCCATTACTTTCAATAGGTTCAAGCCCTTTTCAATTAGTTATTAGGACCCTTTATTTCCTTGACCATTAGTTGTCCTAAGTTGTTCAGTAATAACAATGAGTCTTTAACAAGTTTGAAGGCCATTGTCTTTTGCCCTGGTGCCTTTAAGGTTAGCAATGTCCATAAATACAGTAGACATTTGATCCTGAGGAATTCAATTACAGTTGTATCCAAGGGAATCCATAAACAATCATTCCAGCAAGAATCCAATGAACCTGAGAAACCTCTGTAGAGATCTCAGCATGAACCAGTGAACCTGAGAAACCCTTTTTATAGGAATTTCAACAGGAACCAGTGAACCTAAGAAACCCCTTGCAGTAGTTTCATTAGGAAACAGTGAACCTAGGAACCCATCTTTCAGGAATGCTAATATGAACAAGTGAACCTGGGAAACCCTTTTGTAGGAGTTTTAGGAACCAATTGACAGTTGTTCTCGAAGGAACTCAGTTGCCCCACGTTTGAGGTCCCAGTTGAAAGTTCATTAGGAGCCAACTCATTCTCTTCATGCATACACTCAATCACATGTAGGTTTTGAGAATCAGTAGTCAATCAGGCATATGATTCAATAATAATAACTTCAATATCCCCTCCAATAGTAGTACATGTTTTTGTCTATCAATGACACCATCCATTTTGGACATGACAATACGTTAATAACTTACCTATCGGAACACGACCTACATTCCCGATGAACATAATCTATTTTCTTTTCGTCGATCGTGATGATGTGGCTAGAGTTCATCTACGTTTACTTAGACATGGCCTGCATCGGCAGGACAAAATCATGCTTGCGATCAGTTTCAACGCGGCCAGTGTGAAGGACTCGACTTGTGTTCCAGATTTGCGTGAGGTGACACACCCAGTTCATGGGTGTAAGGGTCACGGCCCGTATCGAAGAATGAGACGGTCCACGATCGACATCAGGGAGACGGATCATTTTTGTAACAATAGGACATGACCTATGTCGAAGAACAACACGACTGCCCCCGACGTTAAGGAGATGCAATCGATACGGTAATAGTGAACACGACCCATGCTGACAACCGACATGGTAGTTTTGTCCATGTGGCTTCTGTCAATTTGTTGTTGTTATGAACACGACCTGCGTCAAGGGGCGACGTGGTCCATGTCCAACATTCCAGTGTCCTCTTGTGAAACACGACCGACTTCCAAATGAGCGATCATTTCTTACCTACGAATGTGGTCTATTTCCTATCGGATGCGGTCCGCGTTCAAACTCAATGGAGCGGTTGATTGTTGTAGATTCTTGTCCTTGTTCCATGATCCGTTTACAATGAAATAATTAACAATTAACTAGTAATAACTTGTCATAAATATATGATAATTCCTAGGGTTGATCCTCCCAGTTACATACCTTAGTTAGTTAATCCTTCTTCTTCTTCCTCAATTAGCGTTCCTCGCCCTCATTTCCTCCCCTTCCTTTAGTTCTCCGAGAGAGAGAGAGAGAGAGAGAGAGAGAGAGAGAGAGAGAGAGAGATTCAGGTGCTTAAGGCTAGGGAGAGAGATTACAAGGTCCTCCCCGTAACCCTCCTTATATAAAGGTTATCTAGGTATAATCCTAATCGAAGTTAACTTAATTTTTCCTATCTCACTTATAATTAGTAGTCCTTCAAAACTAATTTAGTTAGGACTAGGAATATTAGAAGTTTTAGTATAATAATTTGACTTTGCCTCCTACTTATCCTTTTCCTAGTCATAATCATATTCTATCTTATCTTTCTTTATCTTTTACTTTTTTTCTATTGATTTTAATTTATGAAATTATGAGGTGTTACAACTGAGACAACTAACAAGCTAAGTTAATAAAAGATTCAACCCCATTTAAAAATTCTGTAGTAAATTGATGAAGTAAAATTGTGTGTCAAAAATAAAGGTGGTACCAGATTTCAAAATGTCAAGGCTTGACAGTTCTGAACCTGAGGGCACCTGGATGGAAACAAATAATCAACAAGTCTTAAAAATTAACCTAAACCCACAACTCCAATCGCAAGTATACGGTTATCCTTGTAGTATTTTAGGGTCGAATCCACTGGAAAATTAGAATTTCACAATTCAACCTCTCTATTCTACCACGAACCGAAATCAACGAGAGAAATATTTTGCGCAAAAAATTAAATGAACTAGAACTAAAATCTGAAAAGATAAGTAAACAAATATTTTTGATATTTTTAGATTTAAGATGAGTAAAAATAGAACCAACACAAAGGAGATTGAATCACTCAAATAGGGAAAATATTTGGGACATGGGAATCATTTTTGAATCTTACTTGCTAATGAACACATGAAGCTCAAATAATGTCGACTTGAGACATTAAGAAATCAAACCTATCTACTCTAGCAAACAAGGCTTGAACTTAAATCCCTAGAGGATTCTCGCATAACTCTCTCGATGCTATGGATGACCTCTCTCCAATCAACCTTAGGTATCCATGGGAGCCTCTCGGTCTCCTGCAAATACCTTAGACGAAAGGGATCGAGCGTCTCGGCCTTAATCCCATATAGGTATTATGAAATCCACACTTTGTTAAAAACCTACTCCCCTCTCGGATCCTTGTAAAGTCCTTACAACAAATCCTTCCCTCTCGAACCAGGTTGCTAGAAGATATGAATGACATTCCAACTACGAGATACAAATATAAGAACTAGTTACTATTCTACCTCGATGGAGAAGGGTTAGCCTCTCGGTCCCAACCTTCCATTGGGGATAAAACAACAAATAGCTCACAAGATTTGAATTCAATATGTGCAAAACACCATAAGTAAGAACTACATTCTATATATTGGGTTGAGCCTCTCTGTTCCAGCCTCCATGGAATTATAGTTGCAGTTTGCAGCATAAAAAATCAGCACATATACAAAGTACATAACACAAGGAAAGATTGAAAAGTCGAATGTAAACACAAATGCATTAGAAGATAAGTTCATACAACAAGTAAGTATTATCAAATCATCCCATGTCCAGGCCTAAGTGTTTAGCCTAAAACAATTATCACACACATCACAATCATCATAATACAAGAGTTCATCATTGGAGATTAATACAACTAAGAATCACAAAGTATAAACCAATGATACTCCCTAAAAATTATGCATGAAAACATTCTTCTTCAGCTCAGGTTTCCCTCTTTCTTCCGCAATGGCGGCTCCAATCTATACCTCCTCCCGGATGCGGAATGGAACCCTCATTCCTCCTTCATTTTTCTTTGTTATCCTCTTCCTCTCTACCAATTAATTAGATGTCACTTGTCCCTTGCATAGCCTTGCCAATATTCCATAGAACTGCCAAGGAACCTTCTTTGTTTGGACCACAAAAGTTGGTAGGGGAATCTGCAAAATTTGTTTCATGTTTTTTCTTCTAGTGGCTTTTGGCAGGTAGTGGTGTCAGGTACCCCCAGGTCTAGTCTCCGACACAATTATCCTAAGGTATAGTTTCCAGCACACATGTCGTTTGGCTTTGGATGAATTCCTGTAGGAGAAATCAAACATTATTCATTCAAATCTTTACTCAAAAGAGTCTTTGGAGCCAAAATATGAATTTATGCTTAGGGAATTCCAAATGATGCAAATGTTGTAAAAAGGTGTGGTAATATGTAATAAATGATGCATAACTTCAGGAAAAAAAGTGTAATCTTTGCATAGAAAAATAGGGAGTAAATTTTCTGTCATCATAATTCCCCAAAACTTAAGCATTTGCTTGTCCTAAAGCAAAGAATTAGAAAATTTTAAGGATAAATAAATTGCAATTCAAACAGGCCACACTATGAACCCATAATACCCTATACAACTCCCCCCAGTTGGTCAGATCTCCTCAGTCATCATGCGTTTTCTTAGCCAATTAGCCTCCTCCTAGAACCACTAAAGCTCAAGTCTAGTGCACAAATGAAGATGCAAACTGAACGATCCCTTCCCACAGCCCTCTCTTTAGACCTACAATCCTTGATGAGAAGTAGAAATGATGTTGGTTTACTCACAAGCAAAAATGTGTTGCTAAGCCTTCTTTTTTTTTCTCTTATTTTGTATTGGGTTACTAACCCAAATTTTTTTTCAAGTAGGGTTACTAACCCTTTTCCCTTTTTTCTTTTTGAACTGGGTTACTAACCCTTTTTCTTCTCTTTTTTTTCAAGTGGGGTTACTAACCCTCTTTATGGAAGAATATATTCATGTGTTGTTTGAGAATAAATCAACAATGGATGCAATGTAAAAGACTAGAGAGTAGCATGAACATGGTATCATCACAACTACTATGAGCTTTGGTTCTACTTGGGGGCAGTTATATTTTCTGGTTTCATCTAATATATGGATGACCAAGGGTTCTAACAAACTGGGGCCTAGAGTGTAAAGCTAGTATGATTACATAATGTCTTCTAATCCTAAGTTGAGTGATCATGAATGTATATACCAAGATCATAATATGCTTTCGAGGAAAAGACATATGAAAGTGTTTTCATGCTGCAAAAGGGGATGATTTCAAAAGTTCTAAACATATTAATTTACAGATTTAAACAAAAGTAGGCATGGTAACTCAAATAAGTTGGAGTTTGAGGAAAGTGACCATACCATTGGCTCCCCCAAACATAAATTCAACATTGTCCCTAGTGTTGATCTAAGTGAGGGAGAGAAAAATGCTAAGGCTTTTCAGGTGGGGAGCTTGGTCCAGATGCAGTAACTCTTAGCTTCTCTGCAATCGAATGGAGAAGACCTTTGAGTTGTTTGTTCTCCTTTGTCTTCCTAATGTTGTGACCCAGGATGGTGGAGAGAAACGCGTTCTGCTTGGGCATCTGCAAGGCGTACATGTCAGGGATAGGGGTGGCTTCATCTTCCTTTGGGGTGGGGTAGCTTGAGGCTTAGCCGGAATGGAGATGGGGGTGGCCTTGGCTGGAGTGGTATTCTTCTTCTTGCTGGTGGATGCAATTGTTGTGGAGATGGGGGCAGCTGGGGTTGTCTTAGTCTTCTTGCTGGTTGTAGGGGATTCAGAGCTATGGGGACGTTTCTTGCTTTACCCTTTTGATAACAGTTTGGGTCCAGAAGTAGCTACAGTAGAAGTTGGTGAGATGGGGTCAGCTGTAGGTGTATCCTCTAACAACTAGTTTGACATCCGCTGGTGTCGTCGGTTCTGTGGGAGGAAGACCCAGTGACGGTGATTCTCGACTTGAGGTTTGGGCGTCGGGAAGGGATTCAGTGGTGACCGGCGACTGAGGCGGTGTCTTGAAAACAATGGATTGTTGGTCGGAGCTATGTGGTGGAGTGGGTACAGTTGGAGCGGTCGAGGGTAAGATTAGAAGCTTTAGGGTTGTAGCAGCCATCGTTGTTGCATGGCGTTTCCTCATAGCTAGAAGAAGAATCAAAGGAAAGGTAGAGAAGGTCGCTTGCCTGGAGGCATCCCGACACACTTAGTGACAATGATCTTTCACTGGACTAGTGGTGACAAAGGTGATTGTTGAGGGCGAGATGGTGCAGAAGTAGAAGCTAGCGGCACAGGAGCGATTGGAGTGCTGCTCTCTCCTCCGAAGGTGATGGTATTCATTGATGAGCAACCTGCGGACCCTTTCTTTGGTTTTGGACAACAAGTGCGGCCGATGGCTTGTCCCCTTGTGGCAACCATCAGCCTTTTATCGAAACTCTAAAGTTTGCCGGTGGTGGAAGAGGAGGAAACGTCGGCGCGGTTAGGGTTATTAGCGATTTGGGCGTGATGGTGGTGTGTCCGATGCATTGGTAGTGGGTGACGAGATGTGGAGAGAGAGAGAGAGTGTGTGTTTGATGGAATGGAGAGAGGAAAGGTGCAACATTCAAGTCATGGTAGCTGGGCACCACCACATCTATGCGACATTACTGTCGAACAAGAAACAACACTATCGTCTTGTCTTGTAGTGGAATAATGATGTAAGCATGCCACCATTTTATACCATGAATGGCTCACATGCCCCCATCTTACCTGGAGTTATGAAGAACTAATAAAAAATTTATTAGGGTTAGAAAAACTGGGTTGCCTCCCAATAAGCGCCCTAGTTTAGTGTCCCTGGGCTGGACATAGTTCTGCCTGAATCTGTCATGTGTTTTGTGGTGGTTCTTCCTAAGAGATATAAGTCGGCAGTTCTAAAGGTGAAACTTCATGGTATACCTTGACCCACTATCCATTCACTTAAAATGATTCTCCCTGTTTGTTTGTTAGTTCTACAACACCTGAGGGAAGTACTCTATTGACTGTAAAAGGGCGAGAGCACTTTGATTTAAGCTTCCCCGAAAAGAATTTGAATCTAGAGTTGAATAGGAGTATTTGGTCGCCCACTTTTAATATTTGTTTTTGGATTCTTTCATCATGCCACCTCTTAGTTTTTTTCTTCGTAAATCCTTGAATTTTCATAAGCAACAACTCTCTATTCTTGAAGCTCATGCAGTTGGATCCGTCGATGGTCATTAGCTTCCTTCAAATCAAAGTTCAGGTAATTTGGTCGTCCAAAGAGCTTTGTGTTCCAATTCAACCGGCAAATGGTATGATTTGTCATACACCAATCTGAAGGGGGTAGCTCCTATGGAAGTTAAATGCTGTTCTATATGCCCAAAGAACCTCATTTAGTGTAGTACTCCAATCTTTCCTATAAGAGGTTACTATCTTTTCCAGAATAGATTTAATCTGCTGATTGCTAACCTTCACCTGCCCACAGGTCTGAGAGTGGTAGGGGTTAGCTACTCTGTGAGTGATCCCATACTTTCTTAACAAAGTTTCAAAACGTCTTTCTATGAAATATTTTCCTCCATCACTAATAATCACCATTGGCATTCCAAATCTAGAAAAGATGATTTTTTAACAAAAGATATGTATAGTATGAGAGTCGCATCTCATTGTGGGAATGGCCTCTACCCATTATGTCATGTAGTCAACAACCAATAATACGTATTTGTACTGTCTGGAGTTTGGAAATGGGCCGATAAAATCTACTCCCCATACATCAAATGGTTCAATTGATAAAATCCAGATTGTGGCATCTCTTGCCTCTTAGATGTTGATCCTACCCTCTGGCATCTATCACATGATAAGACATATTAGTGTGCGCCAATAAAAACCAATATGTAGTATTTTTGTAGCAGTTCTCTAGGTACCCTCATTTCCTTCATAAGCAGTGGTGTGACACTCAGCTATAATCGGGGATGTTTCTTCATTTGAAATACACCTTCTCATGATTCCATCTGGACATTATTTGAATAGTTAAGGCTCATCCCAGAAGTAGTGCCTTGCATCAACAAAAAAAATTGCTCTTTGATGTTTGTTAAGACCTTGAGGTAGAATACCTCCCACCAGGTAGTTTGCAATGTCAACATACCAGGGATTCTCTTCGATGTACACGACTAGGAGGTGCTCGTCTAGAAAGGTTTTTGTGATTGTTGGCAGGTCAATCCAAGCTGGGGGCAGGTGTTGTGGTCTTGATAGGTGGTTTGCAACTTGGTTCTTAATGCCAATTCTATCTTTGATTTCAATGTTGAATTCCTGCAGCAGCAGTATCCACCTAATCAACCTTGGCTTCGCTTACTTTTTGGCAAACAAGTGTCTGATTGCTGATTGGTCCATATGCACAATCACCTTAGATCCAATCAAATATTGTCTGAACTTTTCCATAGCAAAAACTACAACTAGTAGTTCCTTTTCAGTAGTCGTATAATTCTGCTGAGTTTGATCCAATGTTCTACTAGCATAGCTTATTACATGATGTAGCTTCTCTTTCTTTAGTCCTAACACAACACCTACTGCATTATCACTCGCATCACACATAATCTCGAAAGGAATGGACCAATCTGGGGGTTGCATAATAGGTGTTGAATCAAGGCTTCTTTAATCTTGTTGGATGCTTGGAGGCAAATGTCATCAAATTGGAATTCCCTATCTTTTTGTAACAGCTCTCTGAGGGGTCTTGCTATCTTCGAAAAGTCCTTTATGAAACTTCTATAAACTTCAGCATACCCTAAGAAGTTTCTTGTTCCTTTCACGTTTGTAGGTGGGGGCAGCTATGAGATGATGTCGACTTTAGCTGGGTCCACCTCAATACCCTTGTCAGAAATCACATGCCCTAGAACTACTCCTTGCTGCACCATGAAGTGACATTTCTCCCAATTAAGGACGAGATTGACCTCCTGATATCTGCACAATACTCGCTCCAAATTTGTTAGACAACAAGAATATGAGGATCCATAGACCGGAAAGTCGTCCATGAACACCTCCATAATAGTTTCAATGAAATATGAAAATATGGATGTCATATATCTTTGGAAAGTGACAGGGGCATTGCGTAATCCAAAAGGCATCCTTCTATAGGCAAAAGTATCATAAGGGCAGGTGAAAGTAGTTTTTTCTTGGCTAGCCGAGTGAATGGGTATTTATAGAAAATTGAAAAATCCATCAAGATAACAAAAGTATTAGTTCTTAGCCAGTCTCTCGAGCATTTGGTCAATGAAAGGTAGTGGAAAGTGGTCTTTTCTAGTCACTTTATTAAGCTTTCTAAAATCCACACACATCTTTCATCCACTAATCACTCGAATTGAAATGTTTTCACCCTTATCATTCTTCACCATTGTCAAACCTCCCCTTTTTTGGCACAACCTGAATATGGCTAATCCAAGGGCTGTCTAAAATAAGATAAATCATCCCTAAGTCCAAGAGTTTCAAAATCTCCTTTTTTACTACATCTTGTAATTGGGGTTTAACCTTCTTTGACACTCCCTAGAGGGCTTGGCATTGTCTTCTACAGGAATCCTATGCATGCACCAGGATGGACTCAACCCTTCAATGTCACTCATTGTGTAACCAATAGCTTTCTTGTATTTTCTAAGAACTTCCAAGAGCTGATCAGTTTGGAGAGGGTCTAGAGGTGAGTTCACAATTGCTGGGTATGTGGAATTATGAAAGTCGAATGGAAACACAAATGCATTAAAAGATAAGTTCATACAACAAGTAGGTATTCTCAAATCATCCCATGTCCAAGCCTACGTGTTTAGCCTAAAACAACCATCACACACATCACAATCATCATAATACAAGAGTTCATCATTGGAGATTAATACAAGTAAGAATAACAAAGAATAAACCAACGATACTCTCTAAAAACTCTTCACGAAAATCTCCTTCTTCAGCTCTGGTTTCCCTCTTTCTTCCGCAATGGCGGCTCCACTCTACACCTCCTCTCGGACGCGGAACGAAACCCTCATTCCTCCTTTGTTTTGCCCTTTTATCCTCTTCCTCTCTCCCAATCATTAGATGACACTTGTCACTTGCATAGCCCTGCCAATATTCCGTAGAAACTGTCAAGGAACCTTCTTTGTTTGGACCATAAAAGCTGGCAAGGATCAGCAAAATTTGTTTCATGTTTTGTCTTCTAGCGGCGTTTGGCAGGTAGTGGCGTTAGGTACCCCCAGGTCTAATATCCGGCACAAGTATCCTAGGTACAGTTTTCAGCACACATGTTGTTTGGCTTTGGATGAATTCCTACCTGAGAGATCAAGCATTATTCATTCAAATCTTTACTCAAAAAAGTCTTTGGAGCCAAAATATGAATTTATGTTTAGGAAATTCCAAATTATGCAAATGTTGTAAAAAGGTGTGGTAATATGTATAAATGATGCATAATTTCTGAAAAAACTGTAATCTTTGCATAGAAAATGGTGAGTAAATTTCTTGTCATCATAATTCCTCTACGACCATGATTAGTCCTATTGTACATCCAATGATGATTTTCTAGAAAAAAAAATTCTGCAATATAATTTAAACGTCTAAAATAACTAAAATTTAAAATTAAAACAATTCAATATATTCAATATCTAATGAAATAACAATTAAGAAATCAATTATTAAATATTTAAAAATTAATAGTTTATATACCGTGCTCTATAAACGAAATCAATGTATAGCAAATCTGCCAAAATTTCCTGTTACATTTGAAACAAAGAAGTATCAAAACATTAATAATTCTCTACTTATCTATAATTATTTAAAGAATTATATAACATAACCATAAGCAGAATTATATAACAACCACTTTCATACATGATCAATTAAGAGATACATAGAATTATATAAGAGTATTAAAAGTGTAACACACTTTGATGCTCCATATTTTTCACATTGAACATGGAAAATCAGTTTTCCATAAATTTGGAATCTGTACAACTTTATTATCTAGAAAGTCACATTGATTAAGCCACTTAAGGTAGTGTGGCAGCACTGACATAAAAGAAGTTTTTCGACACTTTGCTAGCAACTCAATCAGATGCCTACAAAGTGAACCATCGATTCATTTAAGCACACTTTGACAGTGAATAATCAAAAGATACAAAATAATATCACAAGACATCAAACACAACATTAATTGATTCTTTTAAGCACACTTTGGCATCTAAAAAATTCAAGTGATGAGACATGCAACATCATTTCCTTGGCTGTGCTTCAATCAATGAGCCAATCATTCTGGTGCAAATGTAAAAAGCTGGTGCCTTTGCTGCTTTACCACTCCCTCCCCATATACTTACTTTTTCGCCAATGTCAAAATAAACCAAAAGCCCATCATCTTTCCTTCCTTTTGCCCCTCCCCCCTTTTTAGAGCAAAATATTAACATCAATATAACACCCACAACCAAAAGCTAGATCACAACAAATAACTAATTATCTCTTCTTGATTGATTGACTGTAATTCTGAATATTTCAATTTCTAAGATCGTAGCTACTATATTACATGACTAATCAAAGCTTTAAATGTTTGTATCAGATAGAAACAACTTTTATTGGTAATTTTTTTCTAGTTCTTGTGTTCTTTGTGGTCTTGAAAAGTACTTACCTAAACACATTAAAAGCGTGAAAAAGAAAAAAAAAGGTTACTAGTATACATTTACAAGATAGCATGCTGATCAAGTGAGTGAGGAAGGAAATTGGTCCAGTAACGTAGTTCTAGGGGAAGGGGCTGCCTTTTGGTGATCACAACTTAAATGAACACTGCACGACCTCATGCAAACAAAAATGACAGAATGCAGTGTGTGTCCATGTACTACTGTTCTTAGGTGGACTCCCCATCTCGGAGTATTATTCTCCTACATACGTACATGCCAATAATAGTATCATTTCAGGAACCAGGCGCGCCCCTGTGCCTTGCTTCAAGGCACGACACGACCCTGTTGCAAGGTTGCACGCGACCCTGCAGCAGTCATCGCCTGTCGCCGGGGAATAAAGAAAGGAAAGGAGGCAGAGAGAGAGAGAGAAGATCGGTGAGGAGAGAAGGCGTGTGAGCATGACAAAGTAGATTGGAGTTTACCTTCTCGCCGCCGTCCATTGCCTCCCTTTACACCACCGTCAGAGAAGAGAATGCAGTCGCCGACCGGAGAGAGAAAATGCATGCGAGGGAGAGAAATCAAGAGAGAGAGAAAAGACAAAAAGAGAGAAGGGGCGGAGGTTTTAATTTTTTTGGGGTGATCTTGTAGACTGCCCAAAAATTTAGGGTTTTTCGGGATGGATCGACCCGTCTGCGAACCCAGCTAGGGCGATCTATGACCACCCAAATTGGAGCGGTCAATCCAGAATGCCCCAGTTGGGGCGGTTTCTCAGACCCCTTCAAATTTATGACCGCAAATATCCTCTTGATGGAAGGGGAGATAATCAAAATGAATAAGGAGAAAATAATGTGAACATTATTTACCTCTTGTTATGACAACTCTCATGATATTGTTAGTATATCAAAACTCTCATGAGGACAAGAATATTATTATGTATTCCAAAATGATACTTACTATAGAGTACAAGGAATATGGATCAATTGGAAGATACAAGATTCGTTTAGTAACTAAAGGATTCACCCGCTATGAAGTTGAGTATTAGTACATGTTTGCTTCTATTGCTAAACTCAAGTATGTAAGAATTCTTCCATTTATTGTTGTTATTTTTTTTAAGATATTTCTCAACTTGATGTGAAAAAAACTTTCTTGAATGATGATTTAACAGAAGTGTATATGCATATTTCACTGAATTTTCAATATTAGAAAATTGTTGTCGCTTAAATAAGTTAAATAAGCACTTAGATCATGATTTGATAGACTCAATATAACTATAAAGAGATTTGCTCGCAAACAATGTAATGCTGATAATACTTTATTTGTCAAGCATCAAAATGGTAAAGTTGTCATTCTTCTTGTGTACATTAGTGATATGATTTTAATCAACAATAATCAAGATGAGATTTGTCAACTTAAATGACACCTTGCATGTATTTGAAACCAAAGACTTGAGACGTTTAAAATATTTTCTCCGCACTGAAGTTTCCAAGTCAAATAACGCATTATTTATCATAAAGAAAGTGTGTCATGGATCTTTTAGAAGGTATATAAAAAATTTTGTTGTAAACTAATTGATATTCTAGTGAAGCAAAATCATAAGATTTGTGACATTTGAAATTCTTTTATGATCAAGTAAGATATCAAATGATTTGTGAATAAATTTCTATATTTGACTCTTCCTAAACCAAATGTTTCTTTTGTTCTAAATGTCATTAGTCGATATATGCATGCTCAAACTACAAGTCATATGAAGAATGTGGAAAGAATTCTATAATATATCAAAGACTTTATAGGTAGATGTATTTTATACAAAAGATTAACAATCTTAATGTGGAAGAAAATATCGATGCTGATTGGGTAGGTTATTTTGATGATAGAATTTGAACTACTGGATATTGAATTTTTCTTTTGACAAGTTAGTAACTTGAAGAAATTAGAAACAATTTGTTATTGCTTTAGCAAGTATTGAATTTGAGTATCGAGCTCTCTAGTTCATGTTAAAGAAAATAAGCGAGAGAGAGAAATCAACACAGAGAAGTCACATGGATTTACGAGGTTCATCCTTTACTGGGTTACATCCTCGGGCGGCGGCTAGAGTTATTTCTTTGATGTGGTAAAACAATAGATGATACAAGATACAAAATAACCCAAAACCTAGGGAGTTTATATATGGACTCTCAATACAAAAAAGAAAACATAAGATCTAAGACTATCTAGGTTTATATATGGACTCCCTAGGGAGTTTATATATGGACTCCTGTATGGGATGGGCGGCTTCGCCACCCCAATTATTTGAGCGGCTGTGATGAGCAGGGGTCATATGGGTTTCCACTAGATTAAGATTCAAGGCATTATCAACAAATCTCCACCTTGTCTTGAACCATATTTATAATATAAATCTTTCATGCTATGTCGCTGCCAACCCCGCCTCAGGGCTACTAACAATTGTTTATGTTTAGCAAGTCCAAGCAATGTAGGAACTTGTTGTGAGGAACTAACTTGGTGAACATGTGAGCTGGATTATTTGTTGTGCCAACCTTTTTCACCTTGATCCTCTTCTCAGTACGGATGAAGTGATATCTGACATCACTATGTTTGGTCCTCTCATGATAAACTTGATTCTTGGCTAGGCAGATAGCACTCAAGCTGTCACAATGCACTATAGCCTGATCCTGATGTAGACCAAGATCTCCAACTAAGCCTTTTAACCAGATCCTTTCCTTTGCAGCTTCTGTCAATGCCATGTATTCTGCCTCAGTAGCAGACAGAGTAACTGAAGACTGTAGAGTAGCCTTCCAACTGATAACAAAACTACCTAAAGTGAAGACATAGTTTGTCATTGATCTTCTTTCATCCACATCTGCAGCATAATTAGAGTTAGAATAACTAGCAACCAAACACTTTGTATCACTTCCATAGATGAGACCAATATCAGATGTTCCTCTCAGATACCGAAAAATATGCTTCATTGTCTGCCAATGTTGTTGCTCATGAATCTACTGACAACGCTAACTGCATGTGCAATGTCAGGTCTCGTGCACACCATAACATACATTAGGCTTCCAACTGCACTGGCATAAGGAACACAAGACATGTACTCCTTCTCTGCATCAGATTATTGTGCTAAGCTCATGGAAAGGTGCACATTTGAAGCTGATGGAGTGTTGAGGGACTTTGCTGAAGCCAAACCAAATCTGGATAAAATTTTCTGAATGTAAATTTTCTAAGATAAGAAAAGTTTACCTTGTATGTGATCCCTGACTATCTCCATCCCCAAATTTTTTGAGTTGCATCCAAATCCTTCATGTCAAACTCTAAGCAGAGGAGTTTCTTCAAGTCTTGAACATCTGATATTTACCTGGCAATAATGAGCATATCATCAACATACAAAAGAAAAAAGATACTGGAGCCATCCTTCACCTTCTTGTGATACACACAACAATCATAGGAACTTCGCTGAATCACTTATTGATCATGAATGTATCAGATTTTTTGTACCATTGCCATGGAGACTGCTTCAGTCCATATAAATATTTCTTCAACTTGCAAACTTGGTCTTCCTTCCGAGGAATGGAGAACCCCTCTGGTTCTCTATGTAGAAAGACAGTCTTCACATCTAGTTGTTCAAGCTCCAAATTTTGATGTGCTACAAGAGCAAGCAACACCCTGATAGAAGTATGTCTGACAACTGGTGAAAAAAACTCATTATAGTCCACTCCCTCTTTATGACTCTAGCCTTTAGCAACTTGGCGTGTCTTATATCTTGTGCCTTCAACTTTAGGAATTCCAAATTTCTTTTTGAAGATCCATTTGCAGCCCACAATCTTTTTGCCTTTTGGCAATCTGACTAGCTCCCATGTCTGATTCTTGTGAAGAGATAAACATCTCCTCACCCATAGCAGCGATCCATTATTCTGATTCTGTGCATGGGATGACGTCCTTGTAAGTTGATGGCTCTAGGGACTCCACCTCTTCAGCCACCTGCAATGCATAAGCAACCATGTTCCCAAAGCCATATCGCTTAGGAGGACCCACCTGCTTGCGAGGACGCCCAACAACAGTAGACTCCTCTTTTGGTTTCTCTTCAGGTTCATCTAGCTCTGACCTGATCAACTTGGTATTGTCCTCCTGTATCATCCTCAACTTGAGCCACCTCAAACTCCACATGTTTGTTGACACTCTCAGGTACTGCATCAACAACCTCCACCTTTGGCTGAAACATTGAAGCCTCATCAAAGGTTATATTTCTGCTGTGGATTACTTTGTGCTCTGACGGAGACCAGATTCTATAGCCTTTCACTCCTACTCCATATCCAGAATACTCCTTCTTTGACCCCTGGCTCTAGTTTTTCTTTGATCACATGATAATATGCAGGACAACCAACAATTTTTAAGTTAGTATAATCAACAGAATTTTCAGACCATACCTCAATAGGAGTTTTGAGATCAATTGTAGTTGTCGGGCTCCGATTCACCATATAGCAGACTGTGTTAACAACCTCAGCCCAGAATGCTCTATTCAAGCTAGCATTAGAGAGCATGCACCTTGCTCTCTCTAGAAGAGTTATGTTCATTCATTTTGCCACACCGTTCTGCTAGCTGTGGAGTGTGTCTGATGATGTGATGTCTGGCAATGCCTTCATCTTTGTAGAACTGATCAAATTCAGACGAACAGAACTCTAAACCATTGTTAGTACGAAGACACTTCACCTTCTTCGATGTCTGATTCTCCACTAGAATCTTTCACTCCTTGAAGTCCTTGAAAGCCTCACTCTTATGTTTCATCACGAATACCTAAGTCATCTTTGAGTAGCCATCAATCACAGAGAGGAAGTATCTAGCGTCTCCTAAAGATGAAACACGAGAGGGACCCCAGCATGAATGTAGCCGAGAGTAGCCATCATTCTATGCACTTCCTTGCCGAAATGATGTCGACGCTGCTTGCCTAAGACACAATGCTTGCAGAAGTTGATATCAGAAATCTTCTAACCTCCTAGAAGATCTCGCTTGTCGAGAATGTCCAACCCATTCTGACTCATGTGTCCAAGCCGCATTTGCCACAACTTTGACACTTCTGAATCTGATGAACTAGCCATCACAGCAACGCCAGAGACTCTTTTTCCTTGTAGTATGTACAAAGTTTTATGTCTGACTCCCTCCATGACAATAGTATCACCCATTGTGATAGTGAGAACACCTCCAACAACATTGATCTGACATCCTTTGGATTCCAAGACTCCTAGTGATATCAAGATCTTCTTTAATTGCGGAACATGATGAACATTTGTTAGTGCCCTCATCTTGTTCTCATGGGTTTTAATCTGAATATAGCCAATTCCAACAATCTTGCAAGACACATCATTGCCCATGATGACGTTTCTCCATCAAACTCTTGATAAGTTGAAAACCACTCCTTGTTCGGAGTCATATGATAGGAACATCCTAAATCAAGAATCCAGTCTTCCTCTAGACATCCTTGATCAATTGCAGATGATACAAGATACAAAATAACCCAAACCTTAGGAAGTTTATATATGGACTCTCAATACAAAATAGGAAACATAAGTCCTAAGGTAATCTAGGTTTATATATGGACTCCCGTATGGGACAGGCAGCTTCACCGCCCTAATTATTCGAGTGGTTGTGATGCGCAGGGGTCATATTGGTTTCCACTAGGTTAAGATTCAAGGCATTATCAATAAATTTCCACCTTAACTTGAATAATATTCGGAATATAAATTTGTCATGCTCTGCTGCCGCCAACCCCACCTCGGGACTACTAATAATTATTTATGTTTAGCAAGTTCAAGCAATGTTGGAACTTACTGTGAGGAACTGGCTTGGTGAACATGTCAGCTAGATTATCTGTTGTGCCGACCTTCTTCACCTTGATCCTCTTCTCAGTATGGATGAAGTGATATCTGACATCAATATGTTTGGTCCTCACATGATAACTTGATCCTTGGTTAGGCAGATAGCACTCAGGTTGTCACAATGCTATAGCCTGATCCTGGTGTAGTCCAAGATCTCCAACTAAGCCTTTTAACTAGATCCCTTTCCTTTTGCAGCTTCTGTCAATGTCATGTATTCTACCTCAATAGTAGACAGAGTAACTGAAGATAGTTATGTTTGCTTTACGTAAAGTTCTATTCTAAATAAAGCTCTAGAAAGAATTCTTGCATCATGATATATGCAAGCTATGCAAAACTTGAGGAGAGGATAGAAACAAGTCATTGACCATATGGAAGAAAACTCAACATATATAATACACATGTAAAAAAATCATTGGATTTTATATGTGAGTGTATGTTTAAAAGGCGAAATATGTATTACGTTCAAATTATGAAATTTGGAGAATATGAAATTTTTTTTGTGGATGTAGGATGTTGTATTGGGGATGCTATCAATTTTTTATCATTTGAATTATTATTTTGTCTATTTCAATAATAATATCAATAAAAGAATAATTTATTCTATAAATTGATATCCATGTCATGCTATATGTTGTAATCTTATTATTTATAACCTATATAATTTGTTAATATGTATTTACATAAACTTTTTATTAACTAGTCTAGTAATTTATGCATATTAAAAATTCAAATATGATAATAAATACATGCTTCATATAACTTCAATTATTTAAGTCTCAATCAGACTTCTTGAAAGATTTTTGTTTATTTCGAATCTGCCTATTTTTTTCTATTTATTATTAGAAACTAATAATAGCTCAGAAACCCAATACATGAAACAAAAAAATTAAAGCCTACCTTTAAAATAGTGAAAAAGTCTCTATTTGGCTATAACATAAACAAACAAAGAAATATATATATATATATATATATA
>LTAE01003089.1:17574-27861 GCA_001647135.1 Pontederia paniculata | reverse complement strand
AGAGAGAGAGAGAGAGAGAGAGAGAGAGAGAGAGAGAGAGATGTGCAAGTTAAACATAAAAGGAGGTTTACCTCCTTGGTTCAAGGTGGTTGTAAAGGAAGTAAGGAGTAGGGTAGCCGTTACGGAAGAAAGGAGTAGCCGATGTCAAAGAAAAGAGAAAGAAAGGGAAGAAGAAAGAAGAGAAAGGGAAAGAAAAGGAAGAAGAGAGAAGGAAAGAAAATAAAAAAAAGAAGGATTCATCACCCTCGCTATTGTTGTCGCTACTAATGTCAACAAGTCGGAAAAGAAGACTATAGAAGAACAATGGACGAATAAATGAAGGTATGTGGTAGGGATCTTTATTAATTAATTATTGAATTATTTAATATTGTCAACTTAGAATTTGTATTATTAGGGTCATTATTATTGATTGAAAAAGAATGAAAATAAACACAATACTACGGATTGTCTGTAGCGCACCTAAGAATCAATCACATATTTTAATATTTAATGAAAGAAGTATATATTATTACTCATATTTAATTGTTAATAATTATCATTATTAATTGATAATGTATAATTGTTAGTAATCATGTATCGGTTATGATTATTATTAATTGTTAACTAATTGATTATTATTAAATGATAAATAGTTATTGCTAATCGCCTTATTATTGTTGTTGATAACACAATTTACGTATTGTTTATGATTTTATGTTATTTTTTAATAGTATATGATATGTATTGATGATTGTATTGTGTTTCTAGTATTTATTGTAGAATTGATTGAACTATACCCAGAAGCGTTATTGCATGTACAACCGTAATTAGGCTTTAAAATTGACAACTATTGATTGTGATTGTATTTGACATATTGAAGACTGATATATTGATGAATCGCATTGTGATGTGTTGATCTTATCCCAAAATTTTTTCAAACTATTATTCATATTGTATGGTGCCGATATCATCCCGGGTTATTCTCAAATCATTGATTTATTATCTAGACGAGATATTATAGGTAATATATTTTATCTGGGCTTGGCCAACCTTATTGACATCGAGATGACCAATATCTTCAAAATACATTAATAAATGAACACACGTTGATTGATCGATTGAATTATTGAATATTGATAAATATCATATGACATATCAAGACGGCTTATTGAGTATCGATATATGGGGACGATTTTGAGAAGTCATAAGAGAGACTTCGAAAATGTCATATGATATATGATATGAAAATAAAGTAAAAGATAAACTTCATTGATTTTGAGCTATTGATGATTGATATTGACACATTGTGTACACATGGGTACTTATTGATGCTCATAACATTATTGATAATTATAAAAATCGAATATTGATTAAGAAAATAAAATAAAAAAAATAAACTTCATTTGTTATTGACTGATTATGAGCTATTGGTCGTTGATATTGACACATAATGTATCTATGGATACTTATTGATGCTCGTAATATTATTGATAATTGTAAAGATCAAACATTAATTATTGATAAGATTGAATGATAATAATAATTAACATCATAATTTACTAATAAGAGTTAGTACCACTAGATGGCATTGACTATACTATAGTAAGAGATGCATCTAGCTTATTGATATTGATTCATATTGATGAAAAATAAGATTGTATCATGTTAGAGTAATAAACTCATTAGCATATTGTTATTGTTAAATGATACTAACTTTCATAAAGTGTTAAGTAAAAATTAGTACATTGAAAGTTATTGATTATACTAGGATAGTTGACACACCTAATATATTATTGATTATTGAAATGTGGATTTATTAATATGATCTTCTAATACCATGTTAGGTCTCTAAAATAAATATGGGTGCCATATATGACTAATTGGGATGGATTTCCCTTGAATTCTAGATTCGTGCAGGTAATCGAGAATAAAGGGCCGCTGTGGTGTTGCTTTTGATGTGAAGATTGCACATGGTATATGTATAAATATTTCTTTGGTTATTGAGTCTTATAGTGATTATATTTTATTATTAATCTATTTTCCGTTGTTTATAGGTTTATATGTATATTGTTTATTGTTGTAGCTTCTCCGAACCACTTGGACGCGTGCCGAATGTTGATGTTTCGTCCGAGTGTTGAGGCCGAATTTTGGAGCGTTACAGTTTGTGTCGAGACTACACAAAAGAAGTATGCTAAACCTCATCTAACCACCTGCATCTTAGAACATTAAAAGTTTCTAATCATAATATTGGAATGACACCCAACTAAAGTAGGATATGAAATGTTAAGAAAAAAATATTTTGTGATGGAGTGAAATAAAAAAAATGTCTAAACTTAATATTATCGAGAAAAATTAAAGAAAGAGAATGAAGACTAATCTAGGTCGACAAGAGCATTGTATTTACCAAGAAAGACAAAAATGAGTATACGGAATAAAATTTTGCATCTTACTAGAAATCTCATTGACATAGGTGTCGTGAGATTTTAACATTAGAGGGAAACTAACTCATTGATATGGGTCGAGGTTGGCAAGAGTGACTATAGAATAGCATCATCGCTCACATATGCAAGAATATTCCAAGTATTAATTCTTAACGAAGAACAACTAATTAAGACGATTAATATGCATTGATTATTAGAATTATTAACCTATGAAAAGAATTTCATTGAATTATTGAATATTATAAATATGAAATATGCATAAGATTATGTATAAAGTAAAAGTAGCATGGAAGCATCATTCTAAACAAGAAATGATAAAAAACCCAAAGTAGAAACATGGTATTTTTATAATTCTTCAATTAGTCATTATGATTTATCGAAAAATTGGGAACGTGTTTTTATTTGAGGGGGTAGAATGTAATATCTGGTGAAAAGAAAAGAAAGAATAAAAAATAAAAACAAGTGGAGCCCACACCCCACCAAAACTTACACCATACTAGGCCACCTACTACACCATGACTCTCCACATGTATTTATCAAATTACGTGGAGTAAGGAGAGGTAAAACTTTTGCATGCTTATACTCCATGTGTCCAATGAGAGAGAGTGAGTGCAAATTAAACATAAAAGGAGGTTTTACCTCCTTGGTTCATGGTGGTCGTAAAGGAAGAAAGGAGTAAGGCGGCCGTAATGGAAAAAAGGAGCAACTGATGTTAAAGAAAAGAGAAATAAATAGAAGAAGAAAGAAGAGGAAGAGAAAGAAAGGGAAGAAGAGAGAAGGAAAAAAAATGAAGAAAAAGAAGGATTTCATCACCCTCGCTAATGTTGTCGTTATTGATGCCAATAATTCCGAAAAGAAGATCATAGAAGAATAATGAACTAATAAATGAAAGTATGTGATAGAAATTCTTATTTATAAATTATCAAATTAATTAACATTGTCAACTTAAAATTCTTATTATTAGGATCATTATTTGGATTGATAGAGAATGGAAATAAACACAACAATATGGATTGCCTGTAGCACACCTAAGAATCAGTCGTATCTTTTAATATTTAATGAAAAAATTATATACCATTGCTCATATTTAATTATTAATAATTATTGAATTATCATTGTTAATTGATAATTATTAGTAATTATGTATTGATTATGATGATTATTAATTGATAATTAATTGATATTTGTTAAATGATAAATAGTTATTGTTAATCGCCTTATTATTATTGTTGATAACACAATTACATATTTTTTTATGATTTTATGTTCTTTTCGAATAGTATCATGATACGTATTGATGATTGTATTGTGCTTCTAGTATTTATTGTAGAATTGATTGAACTATACCTAGAAGCATTATTGCATGTACAACCATAATTATGCTTTTAAATTGACAACTATTGATTATGATTGTAATTGATATAGTGAAGATTAGTATCTCGATGATCGTATTGTGGAGTGCTAATCTCATCCAGAAATCTTTTTAAACCATTGTTCATATATTATTGGGGTATTGTGGGTACTATGTGTTACTTGAGCTTGGTCAATCTTATTGACATCGAGATGACCAATATCTTTAATACATTAATAAATGAACATACATTAATTGATTGAATTATTAAATATTGATACATATCACATGACATATCAGTACAACTTATTAGGGATGGCTTTGGGACGTTATAAGAGGAACTTCCAAAATGTCATATGATGTTTAGCAATAAAATAAAATAAAAGATAAACTTCATTGGTTATGAGCTATTGATTATTAATATTGACATATTGTATATCCACAGGTACTTATTGATGTTCATAATATTATTGATAATTGTAAAGATTGAATATTGATTAACAAAATAAAGTAAAAAATAAATTTTATTTGTTATTGATTGATTATGAGCTATTTGTCATTGACATTGACACATTGTGTACCTACTGGTACTTATTGATGCCCGTAATATTATTGATAATTGTAAAGATCAAACATTGATTATAAGATTGAATGATATAATAATGACTATCATAATTTACTAATAAAAGTTAGTACCGCAAGATGACATTGACTATGCTACAGTAAAAGACACATCAAACTTATTGATATTGATTCATATTGATGAAAGATAGGATTGTATCATGCTAGAGCAATGAACTGACTTCAGTAGCATGTTGTTATTGTTAAATGATAATAACTTTCCTAAAGTGTTAAGTAAAAACTAATACATTGAAAGTTATTGATGATACTAGGATAGTTGACACACTTAGTATACTATTGATTATTAAAATGTACATTTATTGATATGATCTTCTATGTTAGGTTTTTAAAATAAATATGACTGTCGCATACGACTAGTTGGGATAGATTTCTCCTATATTCTTGATATGTGTAGATAATCGAGAACGAAAGATCGCGGTGGTGTTGCTTTTGATGTGATGATTGCACATGATATATGCATAAATATTTCTTTGGTTATTGAGTCTTATAGTGATTATATTTTATTATTAATATATTTTTTGTTGTTTATAAGTTTATATCGATTATTTATTATCGTAGCGTCCCGGGATCATTTGGACACGTGTAGAATATCGATTTGTGTGCGTGTCGAGGCCGAATTTCGGGATGTTAGAGATTTCATATACAAAATACATAGTAAGAACCTCCTCAACCTTCTTGCTCAAATGCAGAAATCGAACTTGGAACCATTCTAACGGGAGCCTCCATTTCTTTTCCATCTTCAAAAAGACAAAAAAAAAAGTGGATAGGTGACAATTTTCATCAGAAACAATTAAAAGTAATGTAACGGCTCCAAAAAGATCTTTTGCTAGAACAAAAATAACAATCAACATTATACACGAATCATTTTTTTTTAAAAGAATAAGGCACGTTTGTTTTTCAGGATCATAAAATGGTTAAAGAGATGAGATTGGGTTAAAAAATAAGTGATGGATTACAATGTAGACAAAAGATTGCAAAAATATGCTTGCATACGAAGCTCTACATATGAACCGTACAAATAAATAGAAAATTGAATTGCTAACTTAAGAAAATATGCATATGAATTAAAATTAAGTAGAAGTGTGTTTAAGTGTAGAATTTTATATATAATAGTCACTCATCATATAACTAAGATAATAATCGCAATAATAGCTTGAGAAATTATACATGTACCATTTGGAAAACATTCTTGGGGGCTCCGCCCAAATGTCACTAACTATTGAATAATTAGTTTTTACTTGAATCTCAATAATATAGTTTTTAACTTGAATACATTATATATTTGTTGAGAATATATAGGGCGAGGGATCGATCAAGAATCAAAACAATGAATAAAAACGAGAAAGAAAGATTGACACACAAATTTTTAACGTGGTAGAGGGAAATATCCACGGGCAAAGGAGGTCGTCACCAAAGAGTTTTCACTAAGTCAAAAGAAGAAGAATACATCATAAAACCCTAATCCATATTTATAAGTGCTCAAGACCCTCCGCTACCGTCACAGATTCTCTTTTTTTCTTCGATTTTTTTTTCACAATTTTGAGTAGAGGATATAATAATTCAAGGCACAACAACACATTATGAAGGATTCTAGAATATGCAGTTGAACCTTCCCAACCCGATAGAATATAAATGAATCCGCGGAGGGCTTCGCCCCCCGCACCCCTCATGGGAATCTGTGTCGGGCCCAAGCCCTCCGCTATCGCCACATATTTCCTTTTTTCTCCCAATTTTTTTTTAATTTTAAGTACAGAATATAATAATTCAAGGCACAACAATAATATTTATATTAAAATATAAACTTATTATTCTAATTTTTTTTATAGAAAAGATGAGTTTTGACTACTATGCGTAGTTGTTCTGCTGCATCTATGTACGTAGCTAAAGCTATTTCTGGACTTGCTCCATGAGCAGACGTGCATGGTGCATGCGTGCATGCATGGCTAGCTGCATCACCTTTTGATCGGAAAGTCTTCTCTCTTCTATCCAATGCTATATAATATATAATAATAGAGAGTAAAGTACGTGAAGGAAGATTCCATCTTTTTTTATCTTTTGATCCTAAGGATAATAATCATTAAGATACATGTTTTCAAAGATAATAAATGTAACAATTATATATAAATTAATTATTATATTATTTTTTTAGTTGAATTGCAACTGGCTAGTAAAGTTCATATTTTATACACACTAGCGGGGAAATTTGTATGCAGCAAATGAAGAGAGAACACATAGTTGAATGAAAGAAATGCCAAACTGAAAATTAATAAATTGAAATGGACGCAAAACTAATACATCATATATATAGCAATAGATACAATAAGTTGATCAAACTCTTAACTATGTTGACTAGTCAATAAAATAAATTTGAAAGTGGAAGACTTTATTGAATAAAAAAAATATCCAAATGAAAAAAAATGCGGAAGTCTTAAACACAATTAGAAAGTGTTCCAAATCAAATGGTTCAAACATAGATTCAGATGTTATTACAACTTTTCATAAATTAAATTGAGGAACATTAAGAAACGAACATGTGCATAACATCAATATCATCACAAGCTATTTGTCGTCAGCACAATCAACTACTACAGGAACAAATATAGTGGAACAATTTCCACTGAGCTTTTACGTCCAATATGTAAGGCCCATGTAGATAACAAAATTTATAGAATAAATATAGTGATAAAATGATGATCATTAACTCGAGATTGATTGAAAACATTAATGAAGATATAGATGAATTGTTATGAGCGAAATTAAAGATATTATAAAGCAATAGGAATCAGTAACAATGCCTCTGGATCAGTACAATATGGAATGATATATCGTTTTCAATAGAAAGACAAATGACGATTCAAATTCGATAACATTCTTTATCGGTAAGATCAACCGGTAAGGAATGAATTTCAAAGGTCATCGGTGCTTTCATTTGAAATCGATTTTGTAAGGTCAAATGATAAGGAGTAGAACTCCAAGGCCATATTATTCTTCTTTTCTTTCAAGACAATAAGGGTGGTGAGGAGCAACGATAAGACTGGTTGAATTTGAGAGAATGGACATTTAGTAGCAATAATACAATGAAATGATAAGATAACTCATAGGATGAACATAGAAACAAATTGACAATCATCAGCTTTATACGTATACAAATAGTTACGATTATATGAATGAATCGTTATGAGTCAAGTCGAATATGATTTTAAAGCAATAGAGATCAACAACAACGCTTTCTATTCGATACAGTATGGAATAGTATGTCAATTTCAATGGGAAGTCAAATGATGATTCTGCTTCAAAAACTTTCTTTAAATGGTAAGACTAATCGTAAAGAATGAATTCCAAAGGTCAACGATGTTTTCATTTGAAATCGATCTAGTGAGACCAAACGGTAAGGAGTAGAACTCCCAAGGCCACGTTAATTTTTCCTTTCGTAACAAACAATAAAATGAAGATAAGAAACAATGAGAAGACTAATTGAATTCGATAGACTAGAAATTCGGTATCAATACGAATGAACAATCCGTCTATTATCTTTTCCAAAGTCGGTGGGTTGCACATTTTACAAACAAGCCCTATATTGGAAGGTCTTGCCTTGTTGCATTACGCTAGGTGATTTATAAGTGTTTAGATTTAACTTATTCCATTACTGTCATTACAATGCCTTTATGTTTATTTTGGTAAATGATACAGAGCTCATAATGATATTCATGATACAGAGCTCTGATGTTCACTTTTGGTTGCCATGATAATAAGATGGTAATATCAACGGGGGTACCAACCGCAATAAAGATATGTCCACCATGTGGACAGGATGCTCGAGTATCCTCTTTATTGCAGGGCGGAGGGAGAAGTCCATGCAATAAGAAAAGTGGTGTCGTTATAGCTAAACCACCAGCCCCTAATGGTATGAAGCATTCGATAAATGGTAACCCCCACAATGGTACACATGATGACCATAATCATTAATATTGTTACCTTTACATATATAACTAATATAGGTCCTTGTCATATCACAACATTATATCATATAAGCAATACAATCATCAAGAAGAGTAATGTGATGAAAGAAGGTATAATTGGGTCGTGAATGGTAGGTCATGAGTCGTGAATACCCATTCACGAATTGTGAGTTCTGAAGTCATGGTCGTGGCCGTGGTCATATAGGTCTCTTCACATGATGTGTTGATCATGTGCCATCACATGAGTGTCACGACCGTGATTGATTACAACTTTTTCATGATGTGTTGGTCACGGGTCGTGACACGAGTATCGCGATCATGATCGAGCATGGTCTTTCATGATGTGTATCATTGGTCATGACATGTGTGTCACGATCATGATCGAATATGGTCTTGTCACGACTCATTGATTATAGACCGTGACATGGATGTCACGACCGCGACCGAACGCATTGTTTTACAATTTGTCCATCACAGACCGTGACTTGGGTGTCATGATCGTGACTGAGAGCAAAAATCTTTCGATTTCATTTGTCAAGTCCATGACTTAGGTGTCATGGGCCGTGAAGTTTACGACTGTGAGGATCATGTTCCATGCCATGAGGTTCAGATCTAGGGCACGATGATGATTATAACAATATTTTAGTGTTTAAAAACATGAAATCAAATTGATTACATATTTTTTGTATAACCATGAATCTATATTTCAAAACGTACAATTTGTGAACTTAAATACAAAATTAGTAGAATAAACTTCCTATCAAATACGAACACTCGATAAATCAAAGGAAATCTAGGCATGTAATTGGAAAAGGATTGCATAACACGCAAATTAGACATTCAAGAACATCAATAAGGGAGAATCCTTAGACATGCTCATATGTTAAAATATTATATCTATAGGAGATCCGTCAACGATACACAATTTTTAGCTTATATGCTCAGATGTCCCGTTCTTCGTCAATCAACGCTTTTTCTCTCTACAATGATCCTTCTCCTAGATGTCGCTCTTCCGTCCTCTGTCCTACAATTTATTCCACGGATTAGGTGATGAGCTTCACGGTAGAAGGAATACACCACATCTCATCTTGGCTATGGAAGTTAAAAGAAAACTGATTGCCAAGAGGGAAGTGGAGTATTTCCTTCTAGTGATAGAAAAGAGGAGAGAAGGTGGGAAATTAGGGCCAGCTAATGGGAAAATCATGAAGAGGATATATAATAGGAAGTAGTGATTTATTTAGATTATGGATCTGAACTAGTTACATGGGTAGGGTATAGAATATGATATTTGGAAAGTTGGGGAATTTACAAATATGGTACCCGTGAGATGATATAAAATAAAAGATAATATTTCATGTCATTTAAAAGTTATTATCTAAAATTTACTTTCTTATTATAACTTATTTAGATGTATTTATTTTATAATTTTTCCAATAAAAATTTAATTATACAATAAAATCACATGACATCTAACTTTTTGTTAATTAATAATGTTTGTATTTTTTTGTAAATAGCCTCACTTTGATTATTCTGAATAATATATTATTATTATTGTTCATAAATTGTACTTTTCTATTTTAGTTGTAGCACTTGGCTTCTTGTTATTAGAGCATATATATTTCAATTTTATCTAATTATTGTTTGAAGATATTTAATTTGAATATTTTAAACCATGCCATATCATTTATTTATGAACATATCATTTAACATATATAATATTCATTTATTATCTTATTTTTTCTTAAAGGCAATTTTTTCAAGGATTTTATATTGATTTGTAAAGTTCATGATCTATTATTCTGATTTATTAATATACATTTTTATTTAAAAGAATGAGAGAATTTCATGGCATTGTCAACCTTTATATATACATACACTAATATATATAATATATATATATATATATATATATATA
>LTAE01003088.1:9164-39331 GCA_001647135.1 Pontederia paniculata | reverse complement strand
GGATGATGTCGCTTCTGGTCTTCGTGTATCACGGCCCATGATAGCTGATATGAACTGTTGATCTTCTCCGAACTTCGCTCCTTCTTTGGCGTCATGTCCAAAAGTTGGTTCCTTCACCACATTAGCTGGCCATACATGTGATTTCCTGCAAAATTACACCAAACAGGAGTAGATTTCGGAATTGAAATAATATAAACAAATAAACTAGAAAATAGATGCATGCAATGTAGAAATGACTCAAAATAATGCTTAATGCAGACCCTAAACTATGTTGTAAAATGCATGCATCAACTCTCCAGTTGAAGAATGCGGTCAAGCTCCTTTGGTCGTCTGCGCTTCATCTTTGGTTGATCGATCTTGTCCTCCTCCAGCTTCCACTAATCTCTGGTCCTTCTAGAGTTGAAGACCTGTCAAGATCCTTTGGTCGCTCGTGGCACCTTCGGTCGATCGACTTGACCTGTGTCACATCCTCTGGCACACATGTGGTCATCTGTTGATTCTTCCTGAATCCTTTGGGCGTCCACTGCTCTTCCTTGTGGATACTTCGGACGTTCGCTCATTCCACACTAAGATTCTCGGACGTTCGCTCCCTCCTCTGTCAGAACTTTGGCCGTCCGCTCACTTCCCAATGAGATTCTCGGACGTCCGCCAAAGCTTCCTCTGATAGGTCTTGGACGTCCGCTCATTTCCACTGAAACCTTCGGACGTCCATTCTCTTATCCGGACATTCTCCGGACGTCCACTGACACCTCGCCATATTCCTTGGACGTCCATTTCTTCTCCTGTCAGATGTTCTGGTCGATCGTTGCTTTGTCTCTTCAGCCTTGGGACGACCTCTAACACATCATCGGTCGTCCGCTCATCCTGAGGTCATCCGATCTCCAGCCTTCATAAGCTCTAACAAACTCCTGGATGCCCGCTTGTCTTCTCACCAAGACCCTGGACGACCTTTGTCTTCATCTGATGTCCATCGGTCGTCCGCACTTCATCTATGATCGACCGATCTCCTGTCTGTCATCTGCTTTGGTCGTCCGCTGCTTCAACACACTAGAGCCTTCGGACGTCCACTCCACCCTTTGCAATCTTCTGGTCGTCCACTGTCTTCATCCTGACCCCTTTGGACTTCCATTGCCTTCAACCTCAGATCTTCGGTCGTCCTCTCTTCAACATCGGACGACCTCTCATCTGCTTAGCCAAGACCCTTCTTCGACTAAGTCTTCTCACTGGGCGTCCACTTCTCCTTGGACCGCCTGTTCTCCATCCTTTGTTGTATGTGTGAAACCGTCGGTCGTCCACTGCTCTTCATCGGGCGACCTCTCCTGTTAAGCTTTTCACTTCGGTCATCCTCTCTATATCTTTGATCGACTGTTCAGTCTTTGACTCCTCATCACATGCATTCCCCTTCAATATTGATCGACCACTTCATATGCTTAGGACTACCACTGCACATATAGGGTTCTTCTGATATGTTTTATATGTGTATAGGTCATTCGCTCTTTAAGTTCGGTCGACCTATCATGCTCTGAACCTGAGTATCCTATTTTTCAGAAATCAACTCAAACAAGTTCATTTGTTCAAACTAAGTTCCCTCACAAATTTGTGATCATCAAAATAATCTCGGAATCCTAGATTCAACATGAAGTGGTAGGGTGTTACCTTTCCCTTGTCACTTGTTCGATGCGGCATTGGGGAGAACACAATGCCTCCATAATTCGAGAATAACGAACTCATACTTTATTTTATTTTTTTATTAAAATTCATTGTAGTATCTAATTTAGTAGAGGTAGAAATATCAATGAAAAAGTAACAAAAAAATTTACGAGGAATTGGACGGAAGTAGATAGACAAAGTTAAGTGTCTAGCAAAAAAATGTTTTATAAGTTGTTAATTTCTCATTAGATGCATAAATAATTAGAGTTCAAAGATCCTTCTCATGATATATTTGAGAATATTGATATGATGTTGATGTATCCTAATCACATTAGTTTGCATAAACAATAGGTAATTTTGTTACAAATTGAATTCAATCTCCAACATTAATTATTCATGACAACATGAGTTTTGAGATTATTAGTAAAATTTGATTTTATATGTTATACTTATAATATATATATATATATATGTATATTAAATAATCAAATCCGATACAAAGCATATTACTTGTCGTAATGCGAATTGATTAGTCTAATTAATAATCAAATATGATTGACACAACTAATTAGAAAAGTTGTGTCCCAAGTGTGAAGAGAGCCAAATTCGATTTCGGAAGTCAATTTGGTTAGGAGAATTTCTGACTTTCACTTCGACTCTAAATTACTCAAATGCTAATAACTTCGGGATACCAAGCAAAAAATTATTTGAGGTACCAGCTCCCTCCTTCAATGTTAGATTCAAACTAGGAATTTCGATTTAATAGTGTACTTCAGTTCAAATTATTTCACTTATAAACAAAGTCATTTATTTAATTAATTTTACTCGTATAAGTGGAAACAAATAATAATAATAATAATAATAATAATAATAATAATAATAATAATAATAATAATAATAATAATAATAATTGCAAAATAAATGGGAGTAATATTTATGCAAGAAACATGTGTTAATAGTGTACATGCATAATCAAGGTCTCATAAGAATTGAACAACGTAGTCAACTCGTGTCACAAGCGAACCATCTTCATCTAATAAAAAAGAAATGGTGCAAAGGATCATGCATGCATACATGGCATCCCCTCACAAGAGGAACAAGCCGACGCCAATGGAGGTCGCGACTGTGGCAAGTGAGCCAAAAGCTTGCGGAGTGCCGGGCCTGTGATTGCCAAGGCCGTTCATAAACACCTGCATAGCTGGCCCCTGAGCGCTTGGCCCTCGAGCACTTGGTCCTTGAGCAATAGTATGAATTGGCCCTTGCGAGTTCGAACCTCCGAAGGCATTTTGGACGTGTACTGCTTGTTGGGAGCCACCTTGCTGCGTCGTCAAACCTTGAGAAATGATTCGTTGAGCTTCTTCGTTATCCCCTTCTTCAAGTTTGTTGCTCAAATCCTCCATGGACGGTGCTATAGAAGGGTTTACCTTTCCAGAAGCTATTTNGTCGTCAAACCTTGAGAAATGATTCGTTGAGCTTCTTCGTTATCCCCTTCTTCAAGTTTGTTGCTCAAATCCTCCATGGACGGTGCTATAGAAGGGTTTACCTTTCCAGAAGCTATTTCTCTGACGCGATCAGGGTTGCCTGATCGACCAGTTGCTTCTTGCATATGCTTTATCATGGTCTCAATGGCTTGTTTTGTTTCCTCGTCAGTGTACGCGCATGCGTTCACAACAAGAAAGAACAGAATCGTGATAGCAAGCTCTCTTGCCATGTTCAATATAAAAGAGAGAGATAAATAGATAGATAGATAGATAGAGAGAGAGAGAGAGAGAGAGAGAGAGATATGCACATCTTGTAAGAGGGGAAATCTATAGTATATATAAAGAGGAGTTCAATCGTATCATGAGCTGGAGGTGGTGGTGAGGAGGCTAAAAATTAAGTTAAAATGGTTACAAAAATCTATATATGGGTGTTCAATAAATCCCATAAATAGGAGAAAGTAATACGAGAAGGAAATATTAAGTAAGGTACACTTTAAGTACAAAAATTTAGAAATGGTCTGTTAATTTAGTCGTGATGATAATGGTCTTCTATCTGTCAAAATGTTTAATTAGTTGCAATGATTTAAAATAAATTAAGTCCAATTAACCGAGTAGAGTTAATTTGATACCTAATTAAGAACATTTCTTTGAACTGAAGAATATCATTGATTACTTGCATGCAGACAACAAGAAAGTATTTTTGCATTGTATGACATGAGAGAACACATTCAATCTGCTGCTAAGTTAAGAGAGTGTGAATTATGATCTTCTCATGTTAAATCTCAAGATGATATAGCACCTGATATCAAGCATCAAAGTTCATTCAATGGGATGCTGCGATAAGTTATTCCATGCACGTATATGAACTTTGGAGAGTCCTCTATGCACATTTGACTCTCCTTGGCCAACCTGCACAATTCATAGCAGTAGATCGAGTTAATTATCGTAGTGCGTGCTGCAAATACTATATTGAGGCAGAGGCTAAAGTTTTTCCATCTACATATCTGTTCTCTCAATAGGTAGAGGTAAAAGCATATGATCCTTGCGTCCAGTTCCTGAGAATCCAACGCTAATGGAGAGTCGGATGCCTCCAGTATTTCACACATACGAATCATAGCTCGTGACATGCAAATGAGGGAGTCAGATGTATATATATGATATCACCCTTATCAGAGTAAATGTGTCATTTGTGTAAACCCAAGTTGCAAAAATAATGAAAGAGATTTTGCGGCAAAATATAATCTTACGGTCATAAGATTATAAATATCTAATTTAGTTACTTGTGATGTCCACTAAAGGACTCTGTACGTTACACTTGTACCTATCTAGATATATCATCTTATTCACTGGAATAAGAGTGAAAACTAGTTCACCCTTCTTATCCATTGTTGGAAGGGTAAGAGAGAATACAAATAGTCAATTAGATTTTGGACTTGGAGTATGATCAAATTACACTAAAGCAACAAGCTGAGTTGAGAACGTTGAATGTGGAACCCATAAGAATTCGACCATGAGGAACCTCCTCATTTATTGCATAACAAGAAATATGCTTAACATAGCAGAGATGACTCACATGTTCCAACCCCAAGTATCAGTATAGCATGGAATATTAGCTGAATAAGGCACAACATCTACATCAAAGAAGAAGAAATAATACATCAAAACAATCAAAATGAACAGAAAGAAAATCTCAAATTCCAATTTTATTCACCATCGTACATCTGAAAACATTTTTGCATTGTGAATGCAGGAGACAAACTTTTGAGTATGAGAAAACTCCATCCAACCCAGCCTAAAATGGAAATCTAAGGAACTGATATTAACAATTCAGCCTTATAACTAAAGAAGATAATGTTTAAGCTAAAATCTGATCTGAATCTTATCACATGCAAAAAAAATTGTTCGGGAAGAATGCATTCATGCACAACTAAGCCAGAAGTTTTAAAATGTGCATTTCAGCTGCAGCCATCAACATACCTCCTTAAACATATGTTTGATTGTTGCTTTATAAAATGATTTGGCTTATATTTGATAGGTGGGGCCTCCTTCAATTGTGTCAGCTAGATCTCCTACGATCACAACGAACTGATGTGTACTCTTCTCCAGCTCTGTTGATATTCATTTATAGGATTGTATAGATCCTATTTTGTATAAAGAAGTGATGACTTTTAACGAGTTGGTCATAGTCGGCCGCGATGAAAGCTGAAATAAATTCACTTAAGAAAAGTTAAACTATGAACATTATGTGATTTGCCGAAAGAAAGATAATACATAGGGTGCAAATGCGTATTCAAGAGAAAATATGAAATTAGTGGTTCTCTTGTTAGACATAAAATGAGATTAGTGATTAAGGATTATACTTCGCAAGCCGGAATAAATTTTTAGGATACCTATTGACTTATTCTCATTCTTTAGTAGTTAAGTTTGCGTCAATTTGAATGATCTTACTGATAGTAGCATATATAGATTTGGAGTTGTTCCAAATGGAGGTCAAGACACCTTTCTTGAATGAAACTTGTCGGAAGACGTATATATGTGACAACTTAAAGGATTTTAGGTAAAGGGACATGAGAATAAAGTGTATAAGGTTCAAACCATAAGCACACCCTTTGTTATACCTTTTGATGTAAGTGACGATCCTGATTAATTCCGTGGGAGGATGGAAAATCCGCATATCCAGTAGATGATACTAAACCATAAGCACACCCTTTGTTGATGCTAACATGATCAATCCAGAGATCTTTAGTACTCATCGGAACTTCTTCATTTTGGGTACATTGAGTAAAATATTCTGCTTATTTAGCTTTGAAATATTCCTGTATTAGAAAACTAATTAAACAAAGATTTCAAACTACTTTATATAAAAGACAAGAGATATAAAAGAAAATTCTAACATATATTTTTTTGGCAAATTCAGAACATCAATTGTTGTCCTTCTTCATGTGTGTCATCAGAAGTATCTCATCATCGGTAGGTTGTCTACCCATATCCTTCTCTTGCAAAAAAAATGTTAAATACTAAAATTCAAAACTATATCAATATTATAAAATATTCAAGGTGTTGAAAGAATTAGATCATGTAAGGCACTATTCGCCATCGAATTGTGCACCTAATATAAAAATATTTAAGTTATTGAAATAATTAGATATAACATACAAATATAGCTGAATCGATACTTACATAACTTTTAAACCATTGCGCGAAATCGGCATCAATTCTTGAGTCAATTTGATCTTCCAGAATATTGTAACATTGAACAAATGTACTATATTTTTTTAATTAGTTTTATAACAAACATGAATCATAATAAAATATATATGTTACTCATATAAAAAGTGAATTGTTCACTCCCTTGATCTAGCATTGTACTTCTTCACAATTTAACAATACATGAGTTGTTGTGGATTTGAATTCTTCATCATTTAACGAACGTACTCCTTGTTTGCCATAAGCGCGACTATATTGTTTGAAAATTGACAATGTATGGTAAGATAAAATTTCTTCCACAACTTCGTCATTGTGCCTAACTCTTGTTCTTGCAAAAAGAACATGAGACTCAAAGTAATATGGACAAAAATGAGTCATGGCATCCGGCAATGGTTCTTAGGCTGCTTTGGCAGTAAATAATCTCAAAGGATCTCCAACAAAAGCTAGTTTGTTATTTTCTCATCAAAATGTGTCTTTGTAGGAATTATTCTTCATTTTGATTATTTTAGCATTTATCTTCTAACAAACAAAGATTGCAAATAAGATAATCACGTGTCGAATTTTAATATCAAAATATTAAATTCATTTTTTCCATGTTATTATCCGGATCATTCAAATTATTCAAAGTATTATTTCACATTAGGAATGCCAAAATAAATAGATTTAGTAACATGAGAACAACTACACTCTTCTTTTAGAGCTCTCCAAAGGAATTTCATATGCATTTGATCTTCTTGGTTAGCCAGGTCAACTTTCAGAGTGCTATTTATATGCTAGGGTTTCAAAAAGAAAACCCTGCAGCAATACATGTTATGTATATTTTTGTTCTGAATATATGTTGTTTTACTTATCAGTAACATAATTTTCAATCTTAATTCATATCCATGAAAAAAAAACATGGCTTCTCAATTCTCAAATACTTCAAAGGAATATCAGTTTACACTGGCAACCGACTGATTTCAGGTTCTTTTCTCTTTAATAGAGGAAAGAAACTAAATTAAACATTATAGTTTTACACTCATTAGTACACAGTCATGAGAAATTTAATCATTTGAGAAATACTGTTTACAGTACAGAAGTTATATGTCCCTAATATAAAAGGGTTATCATAATGGTGTGCCATCATTTTTCTCTCTCAAAAGAGAAGTTATGACTCATATATGATTGCAGTTAAACTCAAGTACTGATTGATCTTTTTCATATATGAATATTCAGGATGTTGGCCAAACTGTTAAAACTTAATAAATTAACTGATGAAACTAATAGATATATCTTAGTATCAGGCCAAACTTCTGTTTCGTTTGGATCAATTATGTTCCAGAACACATAACACATTTAATTGCACAAGTTAGTTTACTGGGTTTGATCAGTGTGTTAGACTACCTTCAGATACATTTGAAGGACATTGCATAGTTCAGTCAATAGTACCTCTGGACACTTGACAGTGGAGGCCTCAGTATTTGACTTAAAAGCTCCATCAATTCCCATTACATATTCTGCAACATATAATCTTATTCTTAACGTTTGCTTCTTTTCTGGACAACTTCTGAAACCTATAAGTTGCATCTCAAACCTATAAGAGAATTAGTACACACCACATCTAGTAGCTATTTTTTATCACATAGTTCAACCAAAACAGAAGCATAATGCAGTTTTTATTTAGGGCATGATTAGATTGCCATATCTCAACTTCCAAACATGTTGAGTTACATAAAGCTGACCTTTATTCGTTGGATAGTTCACAAATGGTGGTGCAGGAGTTGTAAACTTGTACCCGATTTGGGCATAACAAGACTTACACAAAGTAGAAAGTAAAAGAATATCATCATCACAGAGACGTTAGAGCTACGAAATGGAGCCAAAACAATACTAACTTTCTATAAATAAGCAGAGATATATAGTAATCTATCCCAACACACGCTTAACGTCACCAAGCTTGACACAACTACTAATCTGTTCTTCATTATCAATAAGTAGGAAATGCCATATGAGGATATCAAAGGGCATTTGCTGCTGGATTATCCCACCAATCCCTACAACTCCTTACAACTGTTTCACGACTTTCCTAATGTTGTTGTTTCCTTTTATCAGAAAAAGCTTGATATAATTGCATTGCCAATAGGGAAACTACTAGACTAGAGAAGGCTTCAAGTTTCTCAACATATAGACAATTTAATCACTTTTAGCAAAACCATAACAGGGTTTTTATAGCACATGCCAATCGGATAGCATATATTGGCACCATAAATTAACTGTTTAAATTCCCCAGGGACCCCAAAAGTTATCCCAGAAATTATAGCTTTGAAACAATAAACTATGCCTATTTCTTAAGCCAATAATATAAATGTGGCTATTTTTTTTTCCTTTAAGCACACTCAACCGTCTTTCAATTTTTTTTTCTTCTTCAATCTACCGTTTTCTCAAACTAAGGGAAGACATAGGCTTAATTCCTTTAACCAGCAGAACATTAGCAATTAGCACCCAATGTCCTTGTTCATACCCAAAGTCAGACTGATTAAACTGTTCTAATTCACATGCCATAAACTATTTTTCTTGAAGATTTCCTAATGGCATTCCCATAAACTAATTTCACGAAGTCTACATCATCAAGCTTCTCCTCATAGCGAAAAAAAAATCCATGAATTTTGTCATCTAAATTCGAATTGCTTGGCCTACTTCTCTTTTTGCATTGAAGTGTTCTAAATCATAAAATCAAATAAAAATCAGCACTGAACCTAAATTCCATGACGTAATTCCAAGAAGAGCTGGATCGCGGCCTAATATTCATGAACGTTAAACAACAAATTTAAAAGTTAACCTGCACAGAGAGACTATGCCAATAATTACTCTACAAACAATTAGGACCCAGAGAAGTTCCGCAATCAATAGAAAGAAAGGAGAAAAGAGAACAAAATGGAAGGGCTGTGAATTATCCCTTGTACATTGCGCACCTGCAAGAAGACGATTCATCGGGAAGAAGTGACCGAAACTGGAAACTACCCTTTCCTTTTCGGTGAATATATTGGCGGGGATAGCCACTGGAGACGAGCAGGAGTTGGGCCGAAGCGTGGGCTGCGGTCCGGGAACCAAGATTTTCGAATGAATAAGGCCACTGGAACAGATCGATCATAAAAAATAATATAATATTAAATCAAATGATTTATTAATATAATATATATAAGTAATTTCTAAATGGAATAATAATAAATGGTTTAAATCAATTTTTTTATAATTATATTTAATATATGGTAATATTTTTTGTTTCAATTTAAGATTTTTATTGCCGTAATTATCATTATAATTTAGAATTTAACATTGTCATAATATCTAATTTAAAATTTTAACACAAAAGATTCATGCATTGTATTAAATAAAAATATATATTTAATTGAAAACATTTATAATCGGATTCATGCGTTATATATTTTTTATTAGGATCAAATAAAAAATAATAATTCATATGGTTGACAGAGGCAGAATAAATTCGAATAGTCTAAAATTAAAATAGTTTCACACGAATAGCATTATTAGAAGAGGATAAAATAATGAGTAATAAACATAAGGGGGGACATGAAGTATAATGGATCACAATTTTTTTAGTGGTCAATCAATTATTAGATGGATCTGATCATCCGATTCTGTGCGACGATAACAATAATGCTGGGAAGGAAAATGTTGAAAAACATTATTCTAACAAAATATTATATGTATTATAAAACAATTAATATGCAACTTTGTAAAAACTATATTTCTCCTCTTTTTAAAAGGATTTTTTTTGTGAAGGAAAAAATCTTGAAATTGCATCAATAAATGAAAAATCCTCCACTTTTATTTCTTCTTCAATTTACCATTTTCTCAAACTAGAGAGAAGTGATAAGTAATACAATCAAATGAAACTTGTACTTAGGTTGAAAAGAAATTATAAAAGATAAATTAAAAGTAGAGTTCTTATTGAATAGACAAGTCTTCTAAATACATAACATTCATATCAAAAAATATAATTAGAAGTAAATGTTATATCATATTTATACTAATGAATAACTAACTAATCACGACACAAAGGACTTAGTGGAGATAGCGAATGAGAGCTGATCAGAATATGAGATATACGAGTGCTCTAACTTATACTTTCTTGTGTGAACGTTTGAATTAGTTATCATGGATCTATGATAAAAAAATTATATAATTTTATTTTAGTATAGACCTTCATAGTTGGATTTCTATGAGGAAAACATAGGCTTAATTCCTTTAACCAGCAGAATATTAACAGTTAGCACCAATATCCTTGTTCATACCCAAAGTCAGACTGATTAAATTGTTCTCATTCACGTACCATAAACTATTTTTCTTGAAAGTTTCCTAATCATGGCATTCCCATAAACTAATTTCATGAAGTCTACATCATCAAGCTTCCCCTCATAGCCAAAAAAAAAATCCATGAATTTAGTCATCTAAATTCGAATTGCTTGGCCTACTTGTCTTTTTGTATTGAAGTGTTCTAACTCATAAAAAAAAAATTCAGCGCTGAATCTAAATTCCATGACGTAATCCAAGAAGAGCTGGATCCCGGCCTAATATTCATGAACGTTAAGCAACAAATTGAAAAGTTAACCTGCACAGAGAGACTATGCGAATAATTACTGTACAAACAATTAGGATCCAGAGAAGTTCCACAATCAATAAAAAGAAAGGAGAAAATAGAACAAAATATGAATTGTCCCTTATACATTGCGCACCTGCAAGAAGACGATTCATTGGGAAGAAGTGACCGAAATTGGAAACTTCCTTTTTCTTTTCGGTGAAATAATGTGAATATGTTGGCGAGGGTAGCCACTGGAGACGAGCAGGAATCGGGCCGAACCGTGGGCTGCGGTCTGGGAACCAAGATTTTCGAATTAATAAGACCATTGGAAATTATCGATAATAATAAAATATTAAATCAAATTATTTATTAATATATTTATTAGTAATTTCTAAATGAAGTCATCATAATAGAAAAATATGCTTTAAATAAACTTATTATAACTATATTTCATTTATGGTTATCTTTCTTGTTCAATTTAGGATTTTTATTTATCATAGATATCATTATTTAAAATTTAATATTGTCAGAATATCTAATTTAACTTTTAACATAATAGATTCATGCATTATATTAAATAAAATTATATATTTAATTAAAAAAAACATTTATAATCATATTGCACTATATATTTTTTATTAGGATAAAAAAAAAATAAATAAACATGGTTGACAATGAACCAATTCGAATAGTCTAAAATTAAAATAGTTTTACACAAATATCATTATCAGAAGAGGATATTACATTGAGTAATAAATATGAGGGGGACATGAAATATTTAACCTCTAATGTATTATTTGACATGTTAGCGATTAACGATTAGAGATTAGCAATTATCGGTAGCGAGTTAATCATTAAATTTAATAAAAATATTTGACAAATACAACATTTGAATAATAAATATAAAATAACTAAAAAAGATATAAAAAATATTTAATAAATTATATAATATGTGTCATAAATTTAATTACACATTTTTATTTTAACTATTTTAATATTAATAAATAATAATAAAATAAATAGATGACCAAATGATTTATAAGTTAATAAAATAATAATAAATAATAAAGTGATAATGTAGTATAAAATAATAAGTGTATCATATAAGTAGTAATTAATATTAAAATATTTTGAGGGTATATATGAAAATAAAATTTAATACATTTGCAACTATCATAAATGTTGGTCTCTGAAGCGTCTCAAAACGTTAAGTTCCAATCGTTTATCGCTATTATTATTGTGTTTATCAAACACGCTATGCACTACTGTAAACGTTATTTTAGAGGCATGCCAATTAGGACCTAAAGCTATCGCCAATTTAGGATCATAATTTTTTTAGTGGTCAATTAATGATTAGATGGATTTTATCATTCGATTCGGTCCAATTATAACAATAATGCTTTGAAGAATAAAGTAGCGAAAAAAGATATTCCAAAAATATTATATGTATAATAAAAAAGTTTAATATGCAACTTTAAGAAAAACTATATTTCTTCTCTTTTGGTAGTAATTACTAATTATTTTTAGTCACAATGTCTCTCATATATAATATGTATAACATAATCAATTTGATATCTTGAATTTTTTGTATAGCAAAAATATACATATTTATTTGCAAAAAAATCTAAAATAAATTGTAGCTGAAGTTTATATTTAACGAAATAAACAAACTTAAAACAAATATGGATAACGAGTAATAAGATTATACTGAGACAAATCAAACCCGACCCATCCAATTATCTTAGAATCGGGATGTAATTGGATACTTGTCCCGAAAAGACTGAAACTATTAATTATTATTAAGTAATACTCGACATTGTTGTTACGTTGCATCATATTATTTTCTTCTTATATGTGCTAATTCATTTGATAACTATTACATATTTTTCTACATAATATATTTTGATTTAAGGTTTATTTTATCAATCCCTTTGTTAAGTTGGAAGATATTATAAATTGGTTATCTGACATTATTTTCCTTTCTTCTTCTTTTTTGCAATTAACTCATCATCTTTCCTTCTAACAATTATTTATATATCATTTTTATTTTAATTTTTTTAGTTATATAAAACCTTTATATTCTCATTCATGGTATTTTCTTTTAAAAAAAATAAGCTAATATTATATAGCTCACTATAACTTCCTAACTCTTACATCGAATGCATACAACAATGAATCATGCAATTATATTTGGCTAATTTGTTAACATGACTGAATATTGTATGTTGTTTAAATTATACTTGAGACTATGTATTTTTTTCTTGTTGGGGATCATTTGATCTTATTATCTGGTTAGCGTGTTATGAGAAAAAATAAATTAAAAGACTAATATACTTGACTCATTGAATGATCAACCTCTTGCGGATCCTAAAAAATATCAAAGAATAATGAGAAGACTAATCAACTTGACTCAAACAAGGCTTCATATTATGTACAATATTTGAGTCAAATTATGCATCGATCGAAGTACTCTCATGTTGTCAGGTACTTAGATGATCAGAGAAAGATTTATTCTTCTCTACAACTGAAAATTAAAAAATGAGAGCTTAGTGTGATGCGAATTGGGCTCTTGCATATTTATTAGGAGGTCTATCTCTTCTTTTTAGCTAAACTCGGAGGTTCTTTAATCTATTGAAGATCAAAGAAATATATCACAATGTCTAGATTTAATTCGCAGCATAGTTGGTGATGACCGAAATCAGTTGGCTTAAAAGATTATTTGCAGAATTTTATCCTTGAGTTATACAACCAATTGTGGTTCATAATGATAGCAAATCAATTATACAAATTACAGAAAAAAATTGTATTTCATAAGAGAATCAAACATGTCGAAGTGTATTGCTTCTTGGTTAGGAGAGCAAATAACAGATATTTGTCAAGAAAAATATTGTATCCTAACTTATGGTTCAATCTAAAATTTGAATTAGATTATGACAGTTAAAATTCACATCTCAGTATAGCTTTCGCATTATTGGAACAAGTGAAAAGTTTACTTGCCTTGAAAAATGTCAAACTTTTATTCATATTATTGTTGTAAATATTATGCATGTCTCGATGACGAGCTTAATGCCGTGTACTAAGAATAAAATATCTCTTTGTACCAACCAACTCTTAGTAGAGTGGTTGACACTTTACTATCTCTCGTAGAGATCAATAATTCAAGTATATGTAAAACATAATTTATTTTCATTTCATGTAACCGAAAAAAGAATGCCCCTTTGTGCGTCTCTATGTGCATGCCCCGGACAAATAAGAGAACATTCACTGACGCTCAAGAAAAGAACTTGTCTTTTAATGTCTCTCCATTCTATTTATTTCAATTCTCTCCATTACCTCCTAATAAATTAACTAGTGTGCTGTGATTTTTTTTTTTAATTTGTATCCATGTCTGCGTGATAGTATGTTATTGAATGTTTTATGTCTTCATTGCCTAGGGATATGAATATAATGATATCTTCTTTATTCGTTATCAAATGTCTTTCTGTTGGTTCAAATTGGATTGGGCTAGATCAGATTACCATTTTTCTTCAATGAGACCCAACCCAATGAAATTTTTTGTGTGGATTAATTTATTTTTTCCAAGCCCAACTCGATCAATTATACAACATCATAAATTGTAGCCATACTATTCCATTTGGCAAGAATCGAGGGTCATTCTCAACATTTATTGAAGTGATTAATAAGAATGCAATGGGTGACACCGTATTAAATATATTTTTAGTTATCAAATTTTAAAATTATAATTAAAACGATTCATATAGAATCATGAATGATTCTATTCTAATTTTGATATCGTAAATTTAAAATCTAATGATAAGATATATTTGATATTTATATTAATAAAATAACGCATGCATATATATATATATATATATATATATATATTATTGAAATGCTTAAGAAAAAATCAATTGCCATACGTTTTAATTAATAAGAAACAAGATGCTTGACAAGCTGTTGCATTTTTCTTTTTGACAGATCTTCACATAGCCTCGTATTCCATAGAGGTGCTTTTGCCATTTATATTATCTTACTTTTCATAAAGGAAAGATGACCATGATGTACTTCACATGCACATTACACACTACATGCCCAGATCCAATACTTATTTTCATCTTAGATTCTATACTAAGGCTTTGTTTGGATGTTTAGTGATGAAGGGATGATGATGAATATGTTGAAGATGGTTAAGAATGGTTAAAAATTCATGGGTTGAGAAAGGTTATTTTAACCTATGTTTGGATAAAAATAAATGATAATGGATGACATAAGATAACCAATATTTCGTTTGGATAAAAATTTAAGAGATAGATAGAAAATGATAATTTTATTAAAAAGACTTTTTACCCTTTAGAATTGAGGAATGATGCTTATGTATCGATAAATTATAAACTAGAGAATCAATATTTTACATATATAAATGATAATGGATGACATAAGATAACCAATATTTCGTTTGGATAAAAATTTAAGAGATAGATAGAAAATGATAATTTTATTAAAAAGACTTTTTACCCTTTAGAATTGAGGAATGATGCTTATGTATCGATAAATTATAAACTAGAGAATCAATATTTTACATACTACGTATAAGAACTATAGGATCTTTGCTTGCATGTATTAAAAAGAATGATAAAAATAATTTAAAATAGTAAATGAGACTGAGGGTAACTTCGAAATCAAAAGTCTAACCCATCCAATTTCACCAAATTGGTGGAATAGAAATATATGGTTGTAAGGGTTGTCATAACCCTCCATAACCTTTATATCATTAAAAAATAAAATATCCAAATATGGATTATAATAACCCTTCTTAACCCATCCATTAGTAACCTTTCACATCCACCCCTAACCCGTAATCTAAACGAGCCCTAAGAATTGATCTTACTATGAATCATATCTTAAATAATACATTAAGAAATTATCTTGTTATAAAATATATCTTAATATATTAAAAGACACATGAGGTTTTACTACCCAAATCCATCCAAAATATTCTCACTCTCTTTTCAGTTACAATTACTAATCTTTTTATATATGTCAATCATGCCATAACCCCCACATTTATCTCTTTCTTCTTACTTCCTTTCCGATATTATGAAGAACATCAAAATAAAGAATTGAAAAAAAAAAAGTTCGAAAGAGATAAACATCTGAAAACTTTTTTTATTTTCTTTCCTTCATCGGATAATAGAGACAGATTGAAATGTGGGTCCCACGAACAAAGATTGAAAACCCTAATTTGCCATCTTCTGATTAATCATCATATATTTTATTTTGGTTATTGTCGTGTGTATGTTGCAGAAATATATCAGAGTTTTTTTTTTAATTGATGGCTGTTCCCTAAAAATATAATTTTTCTCTTCTCGACATTCTTCACACTTGAAAATACAACAGCAGTCAAACGAAGAAAAGCATAAGATCTTTGCTTTGTTCTCACACTCCCTCCCTCCCTCTCTCTCTCTCTGTCTTGTTCCTTCTTCTTTCCTTGAGACATGAAAAGAGAGAACTAATCAAAGTACAAAGAAAGAAACTTTTCTTGGCAGCAAACTATATGATACAAAACGCAAGCGAAAAGCTCCTACCTTTCCCCTTCCCCTTCCCCGGTTCCCCCTACTCCCACAATCACTACCACCGAAGAAGTGGGTAATATAGACTGTTCTTTTTTACTCGTTTTCTTTTTGGAATTCCTGCCGAAATCTTGAAGTCTTAATTCTTCGTGGTCGGATTGTTTTCCTTCTTTTAAAATTTTTTTCTCCGTTTTCTGTTGAACTATCTATCGGCGTCATCCTTAGTCGATGGTTTTTGTTCATAATACCTAAAGGTGGGATCTTTTTTTACTCTTTGTTTGGTTTTGTTCGTTTATGCAGGTATTGCGTGTGCTGTTGGTAAAAGAAGATGAAGTTGCCCAATTTGGTAAGCTGGTCCTGCCTCTGATCGTTAGGGATTCAAGAGTTTTCCTGATAATTTACGGTTGCAGCTTTTTTTTTTATCCTGAAAAGTTTTCTTTTTCCTGTCTAAAAGAAATCTTTCCATTCTTTTTGATCCTCTGATATGTTTATCTGTTATTGGTTTCTTCTTCTTTCTTTATGTATTTCTGCATTCAAATGAAACATGTAACATTTATTGGATAAAATCATGTAAAGCTTGGCGCTAGAAGGCATTTGTCAACTTTTGAGGACACAAAGAGCCTTTTGAGTATTGGCACTGTTTCTAAATAAGGGTTTTAGCATTTCTTGCATTACAGTGGGCATTTGCTCATTTTCTTAGCAAGTTTCATGTGATTCTTTCTTACTTATTAATTGATGTAAGATTGAGAAATTTTCTAAAGAAAACTGTTTCAAGAATGAACTAGTGATATTTGTTCATCATGATCTCTTTGTTTATGCTGATGAGTTATCAAAGCTGGAACTTTCGGTTTCTCCCTTCTTGAAGGTCCAAAGTTGTGCAGGATGAAGGCTTTGTTCTGACTGGGTTCTTGTTTTATTGACAGGCTGCACTTTGGACAGATTCTTCTCATAGGAGAGCATACTTGTGCAATGTTTGCATCGTTGTTTCTTTCCTCTGCCTAGCTTTTCTTGTTGGAAGTCCTTTTGTGAATAATTATAAGCAAGTAAGTGTCTCTTCCTACTTATCTGGTTTTCAGTAATCATTTTGGACATAAAGGTTAGACCATCCAAAATGTATTGTGCTATGTTATTGCTTCGTCATTCTTTAAGATTTTCTTTACACCTTTTTTTTTTCTAAATAAACAGAATTTTGTGTACTTCCTACTTGATGAAAATATTCCTCATTAGTTTCCAAGGTCTCATTATTCATGATCATTTTGGCACTTCGTTATTCGTTCATATAGTGTTGCTAGCTTACGCTGTAGAAATGGTTCACAGGAAAGTTAAAGACTGTTTATTTCTTCTTCTGCTCAGAATTATGTATCGTAAATTGAAAACGTTCTGCTGTTCAGAATGTGATGAATATATTCATGAAATATTAGTGAAGGAGGCGTGGATGAGCAAACTTGATATTGATTTAACATAGTGTGATTAGTGGAGCATTGAATATAGCATCTTTGGTATCCTGACATGAATATACTAGGTCATTCTAACTCATATTAGAGGTTCTGAGAGATGAACAAGAAGACCAAGCAAGCTTGTGTCAGAAGCATACAAATAGTTAGTAGCATCCATTCCTTTTGGTAATTATTATCTATGGCACTTCCTCATGTGAACTTGAGAAAGGTTTATTTAATATTTAGCATACTCCATAATATCAAAAGAAAGTTTTCTTTTCTAAAATATATTTAACTTTTTTAGCTATAACAATATACCTTGCTGACCTTCTTGATTATACATATATGTGCCTCATGTATCTCAATGATGATGAACATGTTGACCTAGCATTTGAATGCTAACTGGAAGAATTGTCGAATGATGGATTTGTCAAGTATTTATGTCTTCTTGATTGATGAATCCTCAAGCGATGAATCAGAATAATATGTAATTTCAAAGATTATTTGGCATAGCCTAGTTTTACATACGAACTCATCTTATAAATGTTATCCACCAGGGTAGGTCGTCAATAGTTTTGTGACTGGCATTTTCTTATATTCTGTGTTTCTCACTGATTAGAAGGAAAAATGGACAGACAAGCCTAGTGAAAAGCATACCAACTTCTCTTATAAATGTTATCCACCAGGGCAGGCCATCAATGGCTTTATGACTGGTATTTTCTTATCATATTCTATACTGAGCTCTTGAACCTCTACATGACCATCCCTTATGGGTGTTAATATGAAAAAAAAATAGTTTCTGTACTTAAATTTTTGCTGATTTCTTTGCATTTTAGTTTTTTATGTGGATGCTTCTGATCTTGCTTTGCATATATTTTTTTGAGAATTTTTTTAAGGGGGTGTTGCAAGAATCGAACTCGCAACCTCACACCCGAAGTGAGAATCATACCACTAGACCAAACACCCTATTTGCTTTGCATATATCCTAAGAGTGATATCATAGCATCATGATCTCTTTGTTGGACATTAAAACTCACATGGAAAGCATATTATATGCAGAGATTATCATCAGGAGGATTGACAGATTACTCATAGAGAAAACATATATTTTATGCAGAAATTATCATCAGGAGGAATAACAGTTGCACCGCTTCTACATGTACGGGGACCAAAATTAAATTTATGCAAGGTCGTCATAATTGTTTCTTGATTTTTGTTCCTAAATTTAATTTATCATATCAGTTTCTGAATATTGTCAATCATGAACTAACTTTTGCTTTAAAGATGTTTTTTTTTTCTTATTTTAGGCTCAAGAAAAGCCAAAAGGAAGTGAAACATTGCCAAAAGGCATTATTAGGGAAACTTCAGACTTGGAAATGTGCACAAGTCAAGAGCCTCCAAATTATTCAACGACAAAGGTGTGGGGAATACATGTTAATATTTTTCTTCTTTTTGTTTGTCAAATAATTTTTTTTCTGAACCACCAATAAGTCGTGAATGTCCTTTCTATGTGAGCTATCATATGCTTATGCTCTCTCTCTCTCTCTATAAAACTCATCATTTTATAGGTCGATACTGAAAATTAATTTCATTATGATCACTCCAAATGTATAGTTGCATGTTGTAATGCATCTTCAGGCTTTTAGGGGTTTAACATTGGCCTCATAAAATTCATCACCAACTGAGACTTGTGCAGTATAAAACAGTGGATGATACAAAACACTTTCTTTCTTTTGTTAATTGTAGATCAGTGGATAATTGATGATTACGTGGATGATACTTGACTGAAATATGATGGAAATGTATCTTGGATCGAAACCCCAAAAGACGACAATATTTGTATGTTATTTTACTTTTTCATCCTGTGGCCATGCGACGCATGTGCAGCCTAGAGTCGTGCGCTCGTGGCATGCACACATGATTGAAATAGTAAAAAAATATTGATGAAGATGGAAACAAAATGTTATGACTGTTCCTAATAAGCTATAAAACATGTGCATCTGAGTGTTTGGCTATTCAAACCCGCTCTCAATTTTGTTGACTGTTATTTCTACCATAACTATCCCCACTGACTTGGAGTTAATATTACTCATCCCAACCCAGAGGGTGGATTGAAGCTGTAGAACGGGTGCAAGTAACTCTCCCTTCCGAGCAATGTTTTATCGTGTAATACAAAGTGTTGTTACTTTGAATGTTTTTCAAGTTGGTATATCATGGAAAGTCCTTACATATATTTTTAGATGATTAGGGCTATTGATTAGTTGAACCAAGTAGTTATTTCCAAAATAAGATGAAGAAGATTTCAGCATGACGTTTAGCTGAAGTAAAAAAGAGATCTAAATTGGCCTGATGATTCCATCAATTTGAATTATTGATCTTATAGTTCGCATTACTATATATGGCTAACCGATAATAACCTATCACATATTTGCTTTCTCAAAACAAAATAAAAATGTATTGTTTGAGCTCACAAACATAGATGTTACGTTGATCACATATCATTGTCCTAGTTTTACATAATATTTTAGACCACATAAAGGTTAACATTAGTCCAATTCTCTCAAAATTGTATTATCTTTGGCATGTCCAACTCAGACTAAAGAAGCGTCTAAAAGTTTGTTGGCCATGGCTGTTGGAATAAAGCAGAAGAACGATGTGAATAAAATTGTCCAAAAGGTAAATATATTATCCAGTTGGTATATACTTCCTGGTGGTGGCATTGCTTTGGTGGCTAATTGATATTCGATTTCAGTTCTTTTCCAGTAATTTCACAGTAATGCTTTTTCATTATGATGGTATTGTGGATAAATGGAGGGATTTGCAATGGTGTGACAGAGCTTTACATGTTGTTGCAGTTAATCAAACTAAGTGGTAATGCTTTATTGAACTCTATGTAGTTTTATTTAACTTCGCTATCAACCTTGCTCTAGTTATGCATGTCATATTTGTTAATATATTTGTGTTTTAGGTGGTTTGCAAAGCGTTTCTTGCATCCAGATATAGTTGCAGATCATGATTATATATTTCTATGGGATGAAGATCTGGGGGTGGAGAATTTTAATCCAGTACGGTATGTACTTTCGCTTGCCGCAGGAATATGCTAAATGTGATTTCCAGAAGTGAATTTATTTTCTTTCAGATCTTACCATATTTGTAATTATCTGGACATGACAAGTGACCACAAAATTATTGGCTATCATCCTTTATCTCTAAAATAAACTATCCGCACATGGCATGAAACCCCTCCATTAGGCAAACCATAGTAATTATTTTGTAGGTTCATGTATAGCACTGGTTAGACATCCTCTGAATATAGACAAATGATCTGAACCCTCGATGAGAAAATCAAGCTCAATCCTAAGCACTATTTATACATCTAACGTCGAGGGGCTTGTTGAATTGTTTTTGTAGACCCTGGAAGGCTGAAATTAATTATCATTAAATCCTAAATGAATCTATGACATGGCTTTGGCTCAATGGAGACGATGAGTCTGTTGATTTATGGGTCTTAACAGTGTGTCTGTTTCTTGAAGAAGCAGAAGCTCATGTTAGCTCTTCATTTAAATGTGGAACACCCATGTCACTATCTCTTCCTACTTGAGTCCAAAAGTCCTGCACTATCATCTAGTTTGTTCCCATGCTTAATTATGACTTTGATTTCTAAAAGAACAGACTTTAACTACAATGATGTTAATCCCATTCCCATGCAGTCTATCACCATCTTCCAAATGCCCCTTTCTTTCTTGCATTTCTCCCAAAAATATTCAAGCAGCACAATATGAGCATCTAAGCAGCATTGAAATGTGACCATCTCATGATTGTCTTAATGTTAATCATCACGAGGAACCAGCATCAGAAACATATAATCTATAAGTACCATGGTCCTGAGGATGTGTTTAGTCAACTTATCACCTAATACTTTATCATGATGATGATGTATGCAGATGATAAGTTTTGAGTATTTATTAGTGATTAACCAGCGTCTAGCTAGTGGTATCTAGATTATTTTTTTTTTCAGAAGATGGACTCCATAGGCAGACCACATATGGATAAACTGTATTTTTTCTCTCTATATCTTTTTCGTTTGTCGTCATAATTTCAAATCATAGAGCAGTGTCACTTAGTAATCTCCATGGGTTCTCTTGCTGCTATTGTTGACTGTAACAGAACATTGTCTTAACACTTGGCAGTTATATTTCAATTGTTCAAAGGGAAGGATTAGATATATCACAACCTGCTTTGGACCCTGCCAAGTCAGAAGTGCATCATCAAATTACTGCACGTGTGAGGAAAGCAGATGTGCATAGGTCTTGTCAGAGTTATCTACAAAACCTTATTCAATTTCTATTTTTTAAAGTATTTGCCAAAGGATTAAGCAAATTGTATTTACATTAACAGAAGAACATACAAGACAAAGGATAGTGGGGGCTGCTATGAGAACAGCACTGGACCTCCTTGCACAGGGTAAGGTTTTCTTTTGCTGTGGTGAAGGACTGGTTAAAGTGATTAAATTCTAATCTTTTGTTTGATAGTCTTACTTTTTTCTCTTACTTTTGGTATCTGTCTCATGGAACAATTTTTTGTTGGTTCTTTAAACAACAATGCTATATTAGTGATTTTCTCTTTTTGGTCTATTTCCCTAGTTTTGATGAATGTTTTTTTTTTAAATTGTGGATAACAAAATTAATATTGCAGGTGGGTAGAGATGATGGCTCCCGTATTTTCAAAAACTGCATGGCGTTGTGTGTGGTACATGATCCAGGTATGTTGTTGGCGAAGATTGCTTAAAAAATTCTTTCTTAACCTGTATCAGACACGACTGCAGATATGATGAGAGATGCTTTCTGAAATATATCGAACATTTCATATCAAAGTATTTCTAGTTCAAATAACTATTTATAGTTAAATACTATTTGGTTAAATAAATAGTTTTATTTCATAAATATTTGTTATGATGGGATACATTCATGTTTTTTACTAAAAAAAGATCAGCCATCCTCATACTTGCTTTTTCAGTGCATCTTAAAATGGCTAGTCTTAACTTTAAACTACAACAATTGGATTTGCGAGCTGAGGCTACAGATTTTCATTCACATATCATGTTTTCATGATCAGAATGACAGAGTAATGCGTTACATTGCTTGTTACATATTAAGTACCTTATTGCTAGAAATGTTGGACTTGTTCTTCTAAGAAAAGATGTTTAGGCCTCTTATCTGGACATCCTCTATGCTATGCTAGTACTGTTAGGTTATTCTATCCAACTTTAGTGCTAATATATATTGCTTCAAAGTCCAACTATTTCTCTATAGCATGTGTAATTTCTCTCTCTTCATCTTTGCAGAATGACTTGATTCATGCATGGGGATTGGACATGAAACTTGGGTACTGTGTTAAGGTATATAGTTTCAAGGTAGAACAGACTTGCATTATTCTCGAAGAATTATGAAGTTTTTACCTGCTTTTGCAGGGTGATAGAAGCCAGAATATTGGAGTTGTTGATAGTGAATATGTAATTCATAAAGGCATCCCTACACTTGGAGGCTCTGATGAGATGAAGGTAAAGTAAAATACGTGAGATATTTTGAGAAAAATTTAAAGCAATAGTGCTGTGGGCACCTTTTGGGAACTCCATATTCCTTTTTTTTATTTCGAATATGGCTGTGAGCTTTTTGGTTATATGTATTTCCATTTTGTTATTTATATTTTGTTTGTTAATCATTGGCTATTCACTTGTTATTAAATCCGAGTTTGAACATTCCTGTTTCATGAAAATGATTAAATGGGGTTGGACCACAGCTAAAAAGGATAAGGACTGTTCAAAGTATTAACTGAGGATGAAACAGTTTCATGTTGTTTCTGGTCAAATCAATAGGAAGCCCTGGGTTTTGTACAAAACTGCACTCGAAATCTGTCCAAAGATACACTTAACTTTTTCACATACGATGTTCATCGAACATTCAACTATTTAAATTGAATACAACACCATTAGGCTCCGGTTAATGTATTTTTCATCTACAACGTTAATTTGGTAAGGAATGATTGTAGCTTTGACTTTTGTGATTACTATGACAAAACGGGCATGCCTAGCCTTGTGACTGAGTAAACTATTGACTTCTACTCATCTGTCTCACAAAATTTTATTTAGTACCATCTCTATAAAGTGTTACCTAATTGTCTTTCTGATTGATGCTTCAGACAAATTCAGAAGCAACTGAAAATACCTCTCGAGCAGAGTCCATGGGCGCAGTAAGTATCATTGCATTGTTTTGATTTTTCGGTCAGTTGACCTAAACTAATTGAACATATGTAACTTTGCAGATGGCTCACGGAAACGATAGATATGCTGTAAGCATTTTGCAATTTATAGTTGTTCATTAGACTTCCACCTTGAACATTTTATATTCATGTTTCCAGTTACTTTCCTGATTGTTTAACTCCAAATTTTTTTGAGTTGTGAGAAGGCTGAACTACCATTAATCTCCAGGTGCGTCGTCGCTCTTATGCCGAACTGTTGTTGTTTCAACAAAGATGGAAAAATGCAACAGAAGATGATAAGTGCTGGCATGATCCTTATCCAGAACCTGTGAAGAAGATGAATAAATAGTAACCATTTTTTTTTGCATGGATCATAGTAATTAACACCAAAGGCGGAAAAAGTTGATTAGAGAAACTACTGCAGACCAGATGGATATAATACTGACTACAGAAGAAATGGACTTTGCAGGATACTTCTGAATTTTTACTTATTACGATTTTCACTCTAGCCAGAGATCCAACCGTTTGTAATTTGTACAGGTTTTGTAAATGTACTATATATTCTTTGGCCTCATAGAACAAGCTTTTTGCGATGATTCATGGTTTGAGATGAATGTTGTGTTTCTTGCGATGGTTGTATTACTTTTTTTCTAATCAGTGTTGAAGATATTTAAGAGTAGTTGAGACCATGCCTTTTGTGTGTTGTAGCATGTTGATCCCGGAAACAAGAGCTTTCTAACATGTTCTGTTATTAATACTGGTCCACATGCCGTTTGTTTACACACAAGCTAAGCTGAATAGTAGTTGCTTTTATTTCCAGCAAGCTGAGTGGTAGTTAAGTTTCTTCTATATGCAATTTGAAGATTTGGTTACTAATGAGCACAAAGACGTCATATGATTCATATAGTCGATCTCAACTAGTGGGATAAGATTTTGTTGTTATACATGCAATTTGAAATTATGCGCGACATAAAACTTTGGACATTATAGTGGTAGTTAAGCTAAAAAGAATTGAGATGCACTACATGGAGAAGGTTTGATAGAACTTTCATGAAATATTAAGATTCTTGCATGAAAATCAATTATGCATATGTGTCAAAATGGAACTTCATAAGTTCTGAATATTGTTACTAGGGCTGAGCAGAACTGGGTCACCTCTGACCCGGTCCCGACTCGATTTTGGCGGGATTTTAAAAAATAAGACCTTGATCCGAATTCGGTCCCGGTCAAGTCAAGAGCCGGGTCATCCCGATTTAATCGGGAATAAAATCGGGACAATCCAGTTGACCTTATCTTATTTATTATATTATATTAAAATAAATTTATAAATTTTAATATTTATTAATATTAATTATTAGTAACTATAAACTTCTTTTTTATTATGCAATAGTAATAAAATCAGTTTATATGTTATATATTTAAAAGAAAAGTTATAATATAATATGTAAACATTACATACATATATACTTTATAATATATTTATATATTATAATATAAGATAATTAGGTCGGGACTAAATTCGGATTTCTTGAATGCAGACCCAATCCCGACCTGGATCGGGCCGAGTTTTTGAGTCATCGAGTCCGGTCCTGACTCTCGACCTAGATGTATTTTGAACCGAGAAAATTTTCAGAAATCCGAGTCGGATCGATCCGGGATAACCGAATCTGTCCGGATCTTGCTCAACCCTAATTGTTACCAGACCTTCTATTTCATCGCCACACACCAAAAGTAGTTTTCACATAAGATATGACCATGCAGCGTATTGAATCAACATAAGAAAAAATTGTAAGAGGACGCAATGCATGATCTGGACCATTGATTTAGAAATTAATGGCTCAGATCTTGTCCATTTAAAAATTTGGGCCATAAATTGTAATTAGTAATAAGTTGCCTGGTGATGTGAGTGGAAAGCATAAATAATCTATCCTTAAGCTAATATTCTTTCAAATTTTGTTTTTTGTTTGTATAAGTTTTGAAAAATAAAGTAGTGTCCCCTCTAAAAAGAAATAAAGTATTGTCCAAAGGCAAACTAACTATTTAAAATACTTTGGTCGCAATGACGTACAGTCAAAAGAGGTATTGTTCTTAGATAAGTAGCTTTCAGCTACCATCGAAATTGAAATTAATTAATGTGTGTCAATTTTTTCCTCTTATTTAGTAGATTTTGCTGCTTACAACATAGGACGTATTTGATGATAGGACGGACCAAGATTGAAAGTTAGGAGAGATAGAAATATATAAAAAAAATCAAAGTCATAAAATAAATTTTATTTTAAAATTATATATATATATATAAGAAAAGTTAAGATTGATAATCTATGTTTGACAACTATTTCAATATAAATGCTATTAACTAAGCATTTATTTTTTTATTGTATAAATATATTGTTTTTTTTTCATAAAGTTTATTAACTATTAAATAGGAATGTACTATATAATAAAAAAAGTTTTAAATTATAATATTTAATATAATAGATATAAATGTTTTTTGTTGAAATATTAAAATTTAATCTTTGAGTAACAATTAGAAACAAATTGTGATAGTAGTTGCATAAAAGGACACTATGTGAAAAATTAAACCTTCAACATTTATTAAAAAAATTAAATTGTCTACCCACTTGAACAATTAAATAAATTACTATTCTTACAACATTTTATTTGCTTAAATATATTGATATATAAGTATGTATATACATATATTTATAACTTATGCATCTAAAAGTTAGAAAGGATGGGGAGTCAACAGCCATAGAGTGGGTCCGATACTCAAAAATCAGTTTGATACAAAAAAAAGATCTTAGATATACAAATTCTTAAAACTAACAAATGATGAGTATAATTATTACCGGTGAATTTTTTTATATTGTAATATCATTTTTTTGAGAATCATCCAATGTTGCAAAAGAAGGGAAAAACTCACTTCACATGGCTCCGAACAAAAAAGAATTACTTCGCTTAATCTCTATTTCTATTATTACACTTCAAATATTCGAGTAAACATAACCCATTAAACCAAACGACTCATAAGTACATGATTTCACAAATGTGTAATTTACCTTTTTTTTTCAATGTGAAACCAATCGTTACTGAAAAAAGTATGCTTGTTCAAGTTTGCTACAGCGGACTATTTTGTTTCCTCTCTCTTCTATATAAACTTTAGTAATTCAGGAAATAATTATTACGTTAAAACGAGGTTGGATCAAGTTCAAGTGACCGTCACAGTGTCACACTTAATAGTTAGTAGTCCAGCCTTAATTATGCGGGTATTTAAGCATCTTAATTTGATTATTACAAAAAAACTATCTTAATTTGAGAATGTTGTCATAGGATAGGACAGACAGATAATATATTAATTTAAGTACATTTAATTTTCTAATATTTGTTCGTTTTTATTTATAATTTTAGTTTCGGAATCATAATTTTTTAAACCACAAAATTTAAGATATATTAACTATTCTTATTCATTTATGGAATATATTTAATGGCACATATTATTTAAATAGTTAAACAGAACTTTTAATAGTACATTTATAATGATAAAAGTAAAAAAAAATCTTTATTACATTATTTAGAATTAAATTTAGGAAGTGAAAAGTCTTATAATAATAATAATAATAATAATAATAATAATAATAATAATAATAATAATAATAATAATAATAATAATAATAATAATAATAATAGAAAAAAGTGTGGGGAGGGGCCAAGGCCTATTGTAAAAATTTGTGGTTCGTCACTTAATTTGTCTACTTTCTAAAGTTGTTCTATCATATAGTAGGCTAGTGGACGAAAGGAAATTTGATCTTTATTTTAATTATTTCGTCGTTTTGAGAGAAAGAATATCTTTAATTTTCGAATAAGAGCTGAATTTGTGCAACAAATTAAGACACCAAATGCCACTACCTTTTCTTTTCTTTCTCATGCGGTGCCTAACACGAGAGAGAAAAGCCATCCAAAAAAGAGACCAGCATTAGAGATCACAAAGATCCTGTGACATATTTTCCTTCATTCGATTAACTTTGTAGACGCACCATCGACATTTCAAGAAACGTATAGTCCACTTTTTTCTTGTTGATAGTGTCTCCATAATTATTTACTCAACCATTCATTATATATATGGATAGTGGTTGCAATACTAAGTCATTACAACATGAAATAATTAAATCAAAGTCTTTTATCTCATTATAAACAATTTAAATCATAATTAATTTTAATCTAAGAAATTTATAATTAAATAAAAATATACTTAATTATTTAAAGATATATATTTTTAATACTCATTTTTATGTGTGGGTTGCTAATAATATTTTAGTTTAGCACAAAACTCAACACATAGATCATTAGGGGAGAAAATTAATTTAATACGAGTTTTATTGATATTTGTATTTAAGATCACTTACTCTAATATTATATTAAATTAGATATATCATTAACAATTCTAAAAGTTTAAGCTAATAGAAAAGGTAATATAATTTTTATCCGCTCGACGGTCTCGATATCCAAAATTACTAGCAAATAATTATTCGAAGACTCAAGAGTACATATTGTGTTGTCACGATCTCTATTTAAACCTAGGTTTAACTCGTAAATTGGGACATATTACGAATAAACAAGTAATATTGCAAAAAAAAAGATATATTCAGTTAGGTATCATCACTAGAATAATCAAATCACATATTAATAAGTATATTACATTTAATATCGAGAAGTGATATGCTCACAAAATAAACATTCAATGACAATTTATATTTGATCATTCTGAGCAAGTACACACGACCTAGGATTCACGTTACACAAAAACTACTTTTACAAGAAACAAAAGTTATTTACACATCATGTATATACTACACTCTCATAATTTTAATAAAAAAATGAGAGACAAAAGATCCTTTATAAAAGATGTCGAATGACACATGTTTCTTATATATATTGACTTCACAAGAATTTTAAAACCCGATTAAATTATCAACTCATGTGATCCAAAAAAAAACTCTACTGATATGAAGAAAATGTTGAAATGACAGTGAACAAACAACAACACGATAAATTAATAATTCATAATTTATGTGTTGACACTAATTAATTTGTAGGTATGATAAATAAGACATGCATCATTTAATAATGCAAAAGAAACTTCTATATTGTTAACATTGTACATACAAAAACATACTAGTAAATAGAAACATACTCGAAGCATATCAAATACCATTTAATACATATCAAATATATGTATGCGGTTATGAATCAATCTTATATGAATGCCAAATCACCAACTAATAAGTTTGTATAATCATTCTTGCCGAGAAACAAATCAAAAATGATAAAATAGATTCTAAAGGTGGCTCATATGGATCCATATAGCTTTGAATGACACTTCTATTCTACCTCATCCCATTATTTGAAAACATATTGGTTGGTTGAGATTCTAAAGGTGGCTCCCATTACGATCAACTATGTATTACGTAATTAACCACCATTCATGTAAATGAATGATACAAATATATGTATACAAATGATTAAATTTTATCAATGACATATAGTAAACATCATATTCTTAATCATAATTTATCGAACATTCAAGTGAAAATTGTTGCACCTCATGTAAATCACATTTTTATATAATATCATGATTTTTTATAAGCATAGAAACATGCCCAATCATTACAAACGCATTCATCATATCACATTATTAAAAGGCATGTTAAACATATATCACAATTTTTAATCGTGTCGAATTCAAAAAGGTGAATATATATAATGGGAGAAACCAACTTACCTTATAGAAGTAACAACAAAACGAATTCTCTTTCATTTATCTTACTCATCTAATCCTAAAATAATAACATATTTTATATTATTATTATGTGAATGCTAAAATAAAATATAATACTTAATACATGTCATCTAATATCTAGATAGTAAAATATTTTAATTGCTTTAACACCATATGAATTCTAAAACTTAAGCCATTCAATTTATC
>LTAE01003087.1:0-32041 GCA_001647135.1 Pontederia paniculata | reverse complement strand
AAAAAACATGCACATCCATACGAAATGCTCTTTTACAACGATTCGCGTGACCTTTTAAAACTTCTTTCACATAAGCACTACATGTTAAAATAGAAGTATGGATAGGTCTTTTATTTACTTGTACCTCATTGAACATAGGCAATATGACATGCATGAATTCGTTGTCTTCTTGATGCATTTTTCGCCATCGATATAAGAGCATATCCATAGAACCAGAAAAAAATAAAAAAAGGAGATATTGATATTTTTTGTAAGGCAAATATGATGCGTGCTGGGGTGTTTTATAAAAATCTTTCATGCAATATTTGACCGTTTGAGCATATACAACTGCCACATTTGATTATATTTGAATTTGAATCTGACAATTTGAATTTGAATACGACAATTTGAATTTGAATCTAACAATTTGAATTTGAATTTTATTTTATTATTTTGAGCACACTTGCCATATCTTATTATTTGTATTTGAACTTGCCAGTTTGATTGCTTTGAATTAAGATTTGGCCATTGGGATTGATTTTGATCTTGAACCACACTTTATTTATAATTTATAATTTTATTTTGAATACAATTTTCAGATATTAATGTTTTATTACAATATTTGATTTTTTATATTTTATTTCAATATAGTTGTATATAGACTTCAAGATATATTATATTAATAATTATTATTCATTTTTTATTATATATCATTTATGTTGAAAAATTGTCAATTGTTAATCAATCCAAACGGTAGTATGAATATAATCCAATGGAAAATAGCAGGTAAAGGAAATATTTTTTAGAAAGTGCAATCCTGTGGAAATTTTAAATCTATGTTTTATTTCCATTACGATCCAAACAGGCCCTTAGAATTTTAATGTAGTAAAATTTTCTTGATCAATATGAAAAAAATACACACAAACAAATCGTAAAAAAATTCACTATATAAAAAAAAGAATACATTATAAAAATTGTAACCCCGAAAAAGGTTCATAACCGTCCAAACCATCCACTATCATCAAAGATTCTCCTTTTTCTCAATTTATTTTCTTCCACAATTTTAAGTATAAAGTACAATAATTCTAGGCACAATAATAAATCATTTACCATTAAGTTCATCAACGAAGAATGCAGCGACATCAGCACCGGGTATTTACCTTACAGAACCCTTACATTTCCAAAACTTAAACTATTGTTACCCAATAAATTTTAAAAAATTAATCTGCATATATACTCCACCATCCAAGGAGTAATTGGCTAATAACAATGATGAATCATGATGCTTCTGTATTATTAATTCTATCTAGGGAGGTGATCAATTAAAGTTATGCATGCCATAATTAATTTTAGTTTTATGATTCACCATTTTTAATTCGACAAAATCGTGTTCGATGGGTTGCTTATTTTCTTTTTTTCCCGAATATAAATTACCTTTATTTTCAATCTGTTTGGTTAATCTAATTCATTCTATGCCAAAAATCCACTCTATTAGGCCTATGAGTCGATTGATTATATGATTCATCATTTTTATTATAAAATTTAATTATAAATCTTAATTTAAAGCATTAAGGAGGCTACAAAAGCCTAATGTATGAAAAGAAAATATTGTATGTCTATTTCTTATGGCACGGTTCTCGCAATAATAATTTATAGCATTCTTTTGGAAATGTAAAAAAAATCAAAGTCGCAATATTATGTTATTTAGTGACATCTTATTTATTCTATAATCCCAAACTTGTCATTTAATTTTTGCTTAATGTTATGTTTTTATAGAGAAGAAAGAAGGATAATAAAACGGAGGCTAAAGATTATCCTTATTTAATAAGATTTTTTTAGAGGAGAATGTAGAAATTAATCTTATTTCTCCTCTTAATTAGAAAAAACATTTATCTTAATTAAAATTCAATGGAGAGTAAAAAACTTTACTCTTATTATCTTTTCTCCCATTACCTTCTTTTTCCTTTCTTCTCCGTCAAAACACGTGTGATTTCAACAAATCGATTTTAATTAACATGAAATATTTGCAAATAAAAAGAATTGGAAGAAACAAAAGTCTTGATATAGTCTATGGAGAAAATAAACTCGTAATAGAACTAGATGTCGTTATGTTTCCTCACAAAATTTAAATGACTTTTTTTTATTTGTAAGTTAAGCAATACTATTGAAAGATACAAGTGGAGGAGTTAAATCAATTCTGAAACCGGTGGCCCTCGGTAAAAACTGAAACAATTAAACATTTTTCAGTTCATCCGATCTTATGACAAACAATCCATGTAAACTTCGGAAAACTACAAGCAATACAATGTAAATACTCTTATTTAGCAGCAAGACTCTTATTTTAGATCCTAAATATACATCTTGGATCTTTAACAACTTAAAAACATGCAAACTAATCCAAAAGATCACACATATATACATTTTCCCCATCAAGAAAATGCATGCAACGTAGTTAGTATTCAGTACTAAACCACCAAAGCCACGAGAGCAACAGAAACCTGTACAATAAGACCCACATTATTAACCACTACTCTCAACGGCGACGACGAAGGTGGTGAAGGCAGCGGGGATTCCTCGGGCTGGTCCTCCTCAACCGGAGGAGAGCTCCCCGATACCGCAGGCGGACTCGGTGGTGGCGGCGGTGGAACCAGTGGCGACGGCGGGGGAGCGCCGTGGCGAGTCTGATTCCTTATGGCCAACACGACGACGTTAAGCTTTTGCTGACCTCCTCCGCAGTGACAGCTCGCGCCGCTGATGAAGTAGAACGGACCGGAGCGGCTGAGATGGAAGACGGTGTTGCCGTCGGTGTGGCTGCTGATGGGATCGGCCGCGTTGCATGCATCGTAGGCTGCATTGTCCACAACGAGAACGGAGTCGTTCCCCTTCTCGTACTTAAAAACTACAAGTTGTAATGGACTGTAAGGGATCAAAACACAGAACAATTAGGAGGAAAATATGAAGAACAAATCAATGACGTACTCAGCCTGTCATGGACTTGAAACCGGTTACGGGAAGCCCAGCTGTTGTAAGCCTCTCCAGGGTTCGGCGCCCAGCCATTTTTGTCACCCACGTAGAAATCGTAAGCAGTAATGCATGAAGACATGCATGCCACCACCAGAGCTCCAACCATAAGAAGAAGACGTAGCTTCATCTCTATACTGTATAGAGCAATGGTAGCTATAAATATATGTGGAAACGAGCTAGAAATAATAAGAGATTCTACTGCGAGAAAAAAAAATAGAATAGTGAGGTGAAGTAGAAAGATCAGATGGAGGAGGTGGTATAAATAGATAGAGGGGATTTGATGGCATTGTACATGCGGAATTTGATTGATGGGGTTACCGTTGGAGATTAGCTAAAGGCATTTCTCATCAGCGAGAAGGACGTGCATGGCATTCCGATTAGAAGCGTTGATGAAGCCCCTCTCAATATGCATTATGCATGCGTGTGATGGCACAGGTAATAATGGCAGCCGTTTCTCCTAATTCTTAACTCATGGACCCATTATTGCATGACACTTGGTGATCGTACTGCAATCCAACGGTACATAAATTGTGACCGTCTCTTTTTTTTTCACCTTTTGTAAGTTTGAACTTTGAAGTGCTCTCTCTCTCTCTCTCTCTCTCTCTCTCTCTCTCCCTCCCCCCTTTTTTGCATGTAGTATGCTACTCAGTGGTGCATGCAGTGTAACCGGCCAAGTAAAAGTCCCCAACGTACGTAGAATGAAAAAGTATGTCAACAACGAGGCAACTTTGAATTTTGTATCATGCATGCAACCTTAACGTCTATTGCAAAATGGTGATTTCGCTTCTTAAGGATCAGCGTTATTATCATGTTACAACTTACAACGTGAAGATTGACGCGTTAGCTGTCGTATTTCATGCATTTCATATGATTTGTGAAAACTTTGTATTATTTATTCGGTTCATTTATGGAAATATATTTAAAATATTAAATTGATCTATAGACTCCAAAATAATAAAATAAAGATATGGATCCACCACCTTTTAAATCAAAATTCAACGATGGATCATGATATAAAAACACAATTTTGTACTGATCGATATATTACATGACTGTTCGAATAGTAGCCCAGCCCACCATCTTTTACTTAACTCGTTCCATACTAGGCCCATTTTGTTTTTTCCATTATCTTTTTTGTTTTTCTTTTTTGAAAAAATAATAATTGTAGATTCCTCTTTATCATTTACTCTTCTTCGCATGCATATCAAAGACCTTAATGTGACAGACAGCATGAAGTAGGTTTATCATTTATTTTTTTCACCATTGATACATCCAGTTTAATGTAACGTCGTTTGTAGCAAAAAAATTTAGATGAATGTTTTCTTCAAATTATGCAATCGTTACTTTGATTACAAAAATGATGCGATTTTGATATTAACCATCTCTCTTGTTTTTTCTTTCACTGAGATTTTACAAGTACGTAATAATTCATGTGATATCTTTTAGAATCCGTCCTTGGCGTGCGATATAACATGCTTGGAAGTTGGAACACGCTGCAAAAGCAAAATGATGCAAATGATATCAGGTAGTGTTTCACATATATTAGTGTTGGTGATTTATCAATTCATTTGTAACCAATTTGCACCGTATATTTGTATTGGCAGAACATTTTATAAGTTTCTAAGAATTTGGGTTATGTATCATTAGTATTAAATTATATGGGTTCATTCTAAAAAGATTAATGAAAAAAAAAACATCTATATTTTTTTATATTAACAACTCTCTCCATGCCCGATTGATTGGTAATTTTAGTTAAGATCAGCTCAATACATGGATTATTAAAAGATATTTCTTAATAAGAGCTCTATTGAAATTTAAATTTGGTATTTTTTAATTCTACATTGTCCTAAAAACTTAAATATTTAAAAAGAATATCATTTTTATTTTAGACCATTAATCATTATTAACTATAATATATTTGTATTTTTAAAGATAGGTTTAAATTAAGTTAGATCATGATAATCCATACAAATAATGTTTGCTAGATCCACAGAGGGTCATAAGACCATTTTTTTGTTATTTAGAAGGTGTAGCTCAATTAAAATAGAATTTTGATAAATTTATGCTTTTATGTGTTATGCGTAACAATTTAGAATGCTTGCAGCTCAATCAAAGGGTCTTAGATCGCCTCGTCATGATGAATAAATATGTCTACCTATTCTTAGGTGTAAATAATTATTTACCGACCCTAGTTGATGACCTGTGACATGATGATCAGCATTATAATGATCTTATTGTAGACTGTTTTTATTATGGCGATGCATTGTGCAAAATATACATACACACGCACTTATAATATCTATTATTAAAAATATATATTCATTGTTTGATATTTTTTTTACCATTAGGTATGAAGATAATTCAGGAGAAAGTTATACTATAGACTCCTGATATATATTATTAAAAATAATTCATTATGAATAATGTATATGAAATGACACTATTCGCTATATAAATAAATTTCAATATTTCAATTATAAATTATACATTTGATGATTGAAAATATATTTAACAGGATTAGAAACTTTCCATTAATTTTGTTATATATATTGGAAACTTTTTAAATAAGAGCCTATTTGAAAACAATGTAAAAAGTTATGAATTAGCAAGTTTTTTTTTTCTGTTTTATTGGGAAAATATACATTTAGCTGCTTGGGAACGATTTGATTAAGCTGTCTGAGCTATCGAATTCTTTGATTTCATCAAGAAATCCGTGTGGCACTAAGACATGGAGAAAACAATAACTCGTGGGACCCACCACCATCATGGCTAATCCCATAAAATGGGACCTCTCACCTAAAAAAGCACATAGGACCCACCTTTTAATGCCTCGATCGACAAAAAAAATGCAATCATTGTTTATATTATATGTAATCATTTTAAAATTGAACGCAACATCTCATTATTAAGTTTAATATTACAAGTACTGCCAACATTATATTTTAAAAGTTCCCAACAATCTATTTAATGTAACAAGAAATTATATTTTAATCATCATTTATAAATTATATCAACTCTATTAATATATATCTAATATGTCACTTGCATGTTAATAAAACAAGCAGATATATCTTGTTTGATTATTTATCATCTTTATTATAATTAATCACTTGCTTTGAAAATAAAGTAAAGATAATTTATAATTTGATGACACTTGATTATTCTAATTATTTAATAAAATCTGGTCGATTTTGAATTTTTTATCTCTCTTGATCATTGATGATTAGAATGTTTTCTTACACCATAATAACATCTAGTTTCTTGATATTATATTACTTTTTATTATTGGAGAAAAATGTCTATAGATTCTTCTGAATATTTTTCAATATTTTGTTAATATATGGTAATGAATTAATGCAATTTTAAAACTCATGAAAAATCTCAGTGACACTTAAATAGGGCCTTACTCTAGTTAAACTGTTTTTGTTGTTTTTTTTATCTCTAACTTCACTCCTCCGTGCAAAATAATTAAAAGTTTTCTTTTATAATTTTTAGGGAGAATTGAAGGTATATTCGAACACCTTATGATTTTCATCGAAAAATAAATCGACATAACAAAAGTATTTTATATCATTGGAAAAATTTACGAAACATGGCCTAAAGTCTATATCAAAATCCATAAGAAAGAAAATTCGTTTACATTTTGTTTACTCTTCAATAGATTTTGAATATGAATTTAAGAGAAAAATTGTAACACCCAACGAATTTTAAATAATTAAAATTTGTAAAAAAAAAATCAACACGGATCGTGTTTAAAGTTAATGTGGAACGTGTTGCCCTGATAACACTACTAGCCAAGTGTACGAAAAAAATGGACCATATTCAGAAGGAACGCAAATCATGTCCTATCTTATTTGGCAGAATCCTACGATAATTAAATTAAGTATTTAAATTTTAAATTTATTTTTAAACTACCAAAAACCTTAGAACCCCTTTATATAAACTCACGGCCCCGGAACATTTTTCTTTGTCCTCATTATTTTCTCCAGTCATCACAAGTCTATCCTCCCTTTCTTCTTCTCTCTCCCTCTTGTGACATGCGTTGTTAATGATATGATTTTCGAATTTAAATAATATTTTTTGTATCATATCATTATGAATAATGCATCTAGATTAATCTTGGGATGATGAAAAGACCGTGGTTGCCGAGGGAATCTGAAGGTCGAACATAGATCGTGTGTGATACAAGGTCATGTCTACAACGTGAGGTCGACCCCCGTCGCTCGAACGTGGGTTATGTTTCCTCATATAACAGCGGAAGGAAAGTGGATCCGGATAATCAAAGTCAACCTAATGCAGATTAGTCGTCATTGGACGCGGGCCGCGTCCCTCGAACAACACCGGAGGCAGGAAATAGACCATAAACCCTAACCTAACATAGATCGGGTTGTATCCGACACGGATCGAGTTAACTGATATAAATAAATTAAATATAGGATATGAGACATCTTCATAAGAAGGACTGAAAGGTCTTAACTTTTTGGATCAAGATACTATCACTTGGAAGAATTTGAAAGAGGCATTCGAGACCCATTTTTTTCTTGTTTATGAGCATAGTTTGAAGCAGCGGAATTTTTTGGAAATGTGGCAGACAATTTGAATGTGACACAATACTTGAATAAATTCATGCGATTAGAAAGTATTGTAACTAAAAAAGGATTAAAGAGAGAGGGCCGACAGCTTTGTCCAAGGATTGAGCCCATGGCTAAGGACTAAGACCATTGGAGGTAATTGCAGACCCTGATGTGTTCAAATTGGCTAAACACTTAGCAGAGATGACATCAAGCGCCATAAGGAACTGAAGGGAAAAGCTCAACCGTGACCATTAGATCAACAAAAACCCAAAATGTGATTACAGGAGGCGGGCCAAGGTTCCCAATGTCAATTATCACCGTTGGGATGAGCGCCCGAGGCTCTATGTGCCACGCGACAGACAATAGCCACAACAGTCAAATAGGAGAGTTTGTCCGCACTACCAGGTCTACCATTTGAATGAATGTCGTCGAAAACTGGATCATGTTTTCATTGCAAAAAAAAAACATGGTGAATATTCATAAAGGATTGTCCAGAACCGAAGGGGGATAATCAAGGCCCTTGGGGAGGAGGGAATGTTCATGAACCAACATAAGAAAAGAGTCCACGACATGGGAGCTGAATCAGAATGCCATGTATATGATGCCTTGACAGGTAATCCTTTTGAACCCTTAAGAGAACATGTTTACTATTTATAAGTTCAATAAAAATTTTACATAAACGAATGCCTAGAACTTACAGATAAATTTGAGAACAATTTTATATTAAGGAGATTATAATGTAACATGAATCTTAAATAATTAAAATTTTGTATGAAAAGTCCAACACAGATCGTGTCCAAATTGGATGCCAATCATGTTACCCTAATAACAATACTCGCCGAGTGAATGAAAAAAATAGATCGTGTTCGAGGCGAACACAGACCATGTCTTGTTCTATTTGGCGGAATCCTATGATATTTCAGTTAAGGATTAAAATTTTAAATTCATTTTTAAACTATCTAAAAATCCTAGGCCCCTCTATATAAACCCTTGGTCCCGAAATATTTTTCCTTACCCTCATTATTTCTTTAGCCATCGCAAGCATATCATCCCTTTCTTCTTCTTCTTCTTCTTCTTCTTCTTCTTCTTCTTCTTCTTCTTCTTCTTCTTCTTCTTCTTCTTCTTCTTCTTCTTCTTCTTCTTCTCTCTCTCTCTCTCTCCCTCCCTCCCTCCCTCCCATTGAGGAATATTGTTAAGATTCTTGGTTCTTTCTTCTCGGTATTTTTTTCCCTTGATGTTCATGCCCGAGATGCATCAAGAGAAGAGAATGAGTACCAACAGTGATCAAGAGAGAAAGAAGATTTATCATGGGAAAGGAACAAGAGAATGAGTGGAGATGAGGATGAATGAATTAGATAATCGATACTCAAGGTATGTAACTAGAGGATCAACCTTAGGGTGCATATGTGAATGATTAAATATATGAGATATTGTTAATGATATGATTTCTACATTAAAATAATAATTTATGTACCATATCGTTAAGAATAATGCATTTGGATTAATCTCGGGACAAAGACAAGATTGTGATTGTCGGAAGGAATTGAAAGGTCGAACACGAACCGTATCACTAAAGACACATCCCGCGTCTACGGCACGACGTTGACCATGGCTGGTGGAGGGAATTAGAAGGCCGAACATGGATCGTGTCTTTATAGACATGGCAGCACGACATCGACCACGTCGCTCGGACGCGGGTTACATGTCGTCAAATGATGCCTAATGCGGACTGTTGTCATTGGACGCGGCCACGTCCCTTGGACAACACTAGAAGCAAGAAACAGATTGTGTTTCACCTGAACACGAGTTGTATTTCTCATATCGAAGACATCGCCTGCACAAACCTTAAACCTAACACGGACCATGTTGTACTTGATATGGACCATGTTAACTGATATAAATTAAAGATCGGGCATTGGATGTTTTGTCTCGAAAATGGATTGTGTGAATCCGATGTGGACTATTTCCTCAAGCTGATTACGACTTGGATAGGTTACAGAGACCCTATCGTCGATCGTGTTGATGTACAAAGCAGTCTGTGTTGCCTGGATCTTCCATGACATTATGATTGTTTAATCAACTCCTATGTTGAACGTGTTGGTATTCGACGTGGGTCGTGTTCTGTGTGTTGAACATAGATACAATGATTGATTCTAGTGTAATGATGAATATTTCCTAAATCAATGTGCTATTATAAGGTTTCTTGAAGATAACCTAGAAGTGTGTGGAATACCCAACTGATAATAAGATTAAAAATGATTAATGATTGCAATTTAAAATATCGCATGAAGAGGAGGGCCTTGTCATCTACGAGATTTATCTCGACTATAGGATTTTTCCTAACTACGAAATTTATCTCGATTGGGGGACCTGCCCGACTGACTACTAAAACTATTGATGATCGTTTCATGCTTAGCTAGCAGTGCTTGTGGCAGAACAACCTGAATCTTCAATAGTCTGGTAATATTCACTATAATGGACAACTTAGGACAGAATACTTAGAAAAAAAATTATGAGGTCTTAAGTTTAGGCTGAACTTGAACATAATGGATAATGTACTTCATGGAGGTTATGGTATAACTGATGTTATAACCACTAATGATATTGAAAGAAATAATATAAAATAATGAACCAATATGAGCATGAACATATTTAACACTGAATTATTGTGCATATATGATGCAATTGATATTCTTGTCATGAGTGAACTACTGTCATAAAAGGAAAATAAACTATAAGTTAAAAGAAAGTTACTCTTATAGCATATTTTCTTATTTTCTCTGCATATATATTTTTTCTTATTGATCATTATTGTTACATATTAAGTTTCATCATTAATGGAGAATTGTCTCCCAATGCCTTTTGATCTTGCATGTGATAAGCACAACTAACAAGTGATAATACTTGTGATGCAAATTCTCGTGATATGATGACTTGAACGTGATAGGAGCCTACCAAGTGTCACTTAATTTTACTATTAAATTATAAGTTTTTTATTAATTATGTATTCTCTTTATTGAACCGTATAATAAAATATTTTATTGGTTGGATTATGAAATAAAAATTTCCTTTTAAAATAACAAATTAATTGGTCAAATGTCAAGTTAATGAAAAAGGTCATAAAATTTTAAAAAAGAGCGTTCTATCACGCCATCATATGGCGTGGTGATCTTTCGGGAGCATTAAAAAAGTAATGTCTAACACATGCATTGTCACATTAAATCTTCAAATTGGAGTCTACTAGGCATATAATTCAATTCGGATGCATTTACGCCTCTAGGACTCATGAATTAAGAGACATTAAATTCGAATATAGTAGATAAAGCTCAAATATTCATGATTTCTTTTTTTTTAATATATGTTTCTTTGTAGATTTATAATTTAAGTACTAAATCATCATTCATAAATAAAGGATTAATTGTTCCGGTCCTCTTTTCTTTATAGTGCGTTTAGTGTTGACGGGACGTTTAGCGAATTAGATTTGCTCATGTGCTGTACTTAAATGTTGGTTGCTGTCATACATATATCTGTGGTTTTCACGATTCCTTCATGGTGGTGGGCACTTAAACTTTTGTATAATCTCATGAGGACGACCCGAAACATGTTTCAATCAAGGATCATTAACTCAACGCCGTTGCACATTGACCTGCGTTTCTTGTTACCGACGAAGCTAAAATACTGGAATGATCACCAAAGTTTTAAGGTAGTTGGCTGCTGAAAGCCAAGTGCAAGAAATGCAAATGGGGTGTTGCAATGGTACATGTTACATCCTAACACAGAATTAGGCTACCAGCAGTTGGCATTACCTTGCAAAGGGCACAGTAATGAAATGACGCGTGAAGCAACTCGAGGAGAGGAGAGGAGATGAATGCAAGCAAATCTAGGCTGTCTTCTGTATATGGCTATCTGATCTGTGTCAGTGCTCAACTACTTCCTGTACACAACATTTAAAAGAGTCCAGAGGTAGAAAGAAAAAGGCATCTTGGTGAGAAATTAACTGATAGAAGAGAAGAAAAGACATTGCAGACCGGCAGAGAATAGGTTCTTCCTGCTGTACTCCAGTTGTGCAGATCTAGAGACCGGAATAAAACTATTCATGGCAGAGTTATTGCCAAGAACAGCCGAAGGGCAAGTTATGAACAGCTTTGTCCCCACTGCCATGCTGACACCAGCCCATTGGTGCCATGATTTTGCTCAGAAAATGTCCCACTTGGCAGCTGGTTGTTCACATGAAACCACACGAGAAAATTTTCAAAAATTCCATAAGTTAAAAAGAATGTATCACGAATCACAAGAACTGGATGCTCTCTGAGCCTGCACTATTGCCGGAAATTTCTGAGCAAGTCCCATGTCAGTGAACCATGGATGCAGGAAAGGCGCATATTCTTCTGCCTTCCTGCAGCTAAAAAGCCTTATGTTTCTCAGTTTATTGTACTCCATAACCTGTAGGAGTGAACTTGCTAAAAAAACAGAAAAGTTGCACTTGAGAATGATATATTTATGAACTATCTTAAGTTCTTTGAAGAAATGTGACATTTTGAGCTATAAAAAATATCCAAGAACAGGAATGTGTATTACTTCTGTATACTACTGTTTTAATGAAACAGTAACCTGAACCATTTCTAGAGAATTCCATCAGAATAAGTTTAAATGTTCTTTAATTTGGGCAAAAATATAGGACAGGGGTTCAACATGCACAAGCTGAAACAACAGGATCTTATACATCAAGCTAAATTGTAAAATACACAATTCTTACTAAAGTGAAAGTACTGTTTCATCAAGATGTTAAAACAGCTGGCAGGATACATATGCCATGAACAACTTCATTTATGAATCACTTCATGATAAATCTCCCTCATGACCAAGCAATAGTAAAGAGGTAGTCTACTTGTACAATGGATCAGTAATTAAACTGATCAACAAAAAAAATGACCTTGAAGTTTAACTTCAGTCCTTTAACTCCACCATTGCTCCCCTCAAATATGTAATATCCCCTTGTCTCCATTTGCCTGTGATATTTACCAGGCTTCTAAAATTGGATCTCCTGGTAGAAAGGCGATAAAATACTTTCTTTAAATTTGAAATCATTCACAGCTGATGGGTAGATAACATATTGGATGTCATCTATAAATTCATAATCGACTGGAAAACACAAAATTTTACATGAAATCGTGCAGAGGAAACATATATGACAAGGGATAAATTTGAAAGCCAGAGCCAACTGCTCAGCATTTTCTTTTATCGTTGTTGTTCGACTATGAGCAGAGCCAATAAATGCTGTCCAACTACTTACTGCCCTCAATTTATGATCATGGATGCACTGGTTTTGATCCAGTTGCCTCTCTTTAGGGTATTTATATCAGTGCTCACTCCTTAACTGGCCACAGCAGAAGCCCCTGTCTCTACCTGTTTGATCTCTGCGCTCGTTGTTTCCCTTGGTTTGGTAAGCATGGAGAAACAAGGGATCAGAAGGGAAACTTTCTTGCTTTGTGTTCTTTTATTTGGGTTGGTTGCTCACCATGCGGTCACTCCTGTCATGAGTCGGAGCCTTGGGGAGCTCAATGACCAGAAGAACTACTACTCTCCTGGTGGAGGGAGCTCTTCTACTCCTAAACGTATATACTCTCTCTCTCTCTCTCTCTCTCTCTCTCTCTCTCATTCATGTATGTATCATACCTGTTTATACATTCTACAGCATTAGACAACCTATTGATTATTCTTTACTCGAAAAAAATATACATTTTCAGCTAACAAATTTGCATGTGCAAATTAAAGACTATTGTGAGATTTTCACCACATAAACTATAACAAGAAAGTCCAATAGTAGGCAGTATAATATACTGTCATTGAATTTGTAGCACAATTGATCTGCCTCCTTCAAGATTTCAGCAAAGTTCTCCATGAAACTATATTTTTAGTTATAGATTTTTCAGCCACCAATTAATATATCATGAATGATCAATACAACATCAAACACTGTTTCACAACAAAAGAAAGCGACATGAAGAGTTAACATATCTATGGTGCAAACTCTAGTCAGTCATCAGATACGTGCATGGACATGCATGATCAATATATTATTGTCTGTCTCCTCACTCATAAGGTTAATCTTTGTCCTTTTTCTAGTACTTAAATTTGCAACATAAGAACAGGTCAAATATATCATCTTAATCTTAGTCATGGGAAAAAAAATAAGATCTACCAGCACTTCGCTTCATAGATTAAATCGTATGGCTTCCATGCATGTTGCAGCTCCGCAGAACAAGCCAGCTTGCCCTACTCCGTCCGGCGGTGGCCACCCTGCAGCTCCATCCCATGGAGGAAGCTACGGCAAGCCAGCACCATCTGGAGGAAGCTATGGCACCCCGACACCATCTCATGGAAGCTCCTCGCCGACGCCAAGTGGTGGTTACTACAATTCACCTCCTTCCAGTGGTGCCTCCCCAGTTGTAACGCCACCAGTCACTCCGATCACAAAGCCACTCTTCCCTCCCTTCTTCCCCGGCACTTGCACGTAAGATACTTCTTTGTTCTTATACTCGTTTAAGATTCTAATAATCTTCTTCTATCTCTCAATTATTAAATTTAGCATGCTTAAGACTTATATTCTTCTATTTAAATGTTTTTGTGCATTCAAAGTTATTGGGCTGCACATCCGGATGCCATACCACCGATCTTGGGTTACTGGGGAAACATTGGCAACTACTTCGGTGGTGCATGCGCTGCGATCTTTGGAAAGAGCCTGAGTGCACCCCAAGCACTGACGAACACACGGCCTGACGGATATGGTGCTCTTTTCCGTGAGGGGACCGCGGCGTTGCTCAATGCCATGTCCTGCAACCAGTTCCCTTTCACTGCTCAGCAGGTGAGGGATTCCTTCGCCGGCGCCATGGCCTCCGGCGGAGCGGCAGGCGCCCAAGCGGCAATCTTCCAGCAAGCTAATGAGGGGAAATTTAAGTAGGGAAGAAACAATGTGGCTTTTTCAATAGTTGTGCATCATATGTGCTTAAGTTTTCCATGTCTGTATTTGTGATGATTCATATTGGTGTGTGTATGCGTGGAGATGTCTTCATTGATGTATTAAGGTGTAGTAGATTTCATCTTTGTGTGGCTATTGGCAAAAAGATCATTTAATGTACTGCTAGAGACCAATGATATAAATAGGGTCTTGGATTCTGTTGCAGACAAAAGTTTATTTCATGTATTAGGTCTGTCCCCTTACTGGCTAAGGAAAAAAAGGGTGCTTCTGCAGCTTGTGCACAGTTATTCCATGTGACAGTAAACATATTTAGTTTAGACAAAAGACAATAGACAACTACTAAGAAAACAAGCTAATTTGATGAAATGCCTCGAGCACAAGAAAACTGAAGTGAAAATGTTTTGAGCATCTCAAAAGAGAGCACAAGATCTGAATTCTGAAAAGTGGTCTTGTGAAAAGAAAAAGGAAATATGCCTTAGTGCTCCATTTTCTCAATTGAATTCCACGTTCCTTGATTGTTTCTTACTCCTGTGTCCACTGTCATTTTATCATTTTTTTCTGCCAAAATCCAATTCATTTGGAGTTGATGATGACATTCGACGCATTTTTTTCATTATTGGAGTAAGTGATATATTTCTAAGTTACCATTCTCTCACCCATTTCATAATCTCATCAAACTAACATTTTTCACACTGGAAAAATATGAGTTTCATGCATCCATTCTAGATTCAAAATGTAGGTCTAATTAAGGGCAACATCAAATTTCTCTCATCTACCTTGACAAGAATAACAAGTAATGACATAAGACATTAATCCTAGACACAAATCACGGGGAAGCATCTTTTTTTGAGTTTACAAACCAGATTCAGAAAAATAAATCTAGTGGCAAAGAAGCTGTGTGATAAGAGTATATCGATCCATGAATCTAGTAGTGCAGTGCGGTCAGCAATAATAATAGTCAGTACACCAACTAAAAATCTTTCGTTGTGAGTAGAAGAGATCACCATATATCTCATCTATTCATGAAAAAATTTCTAACTCTATAGATTCTTTAAAAAACTACTAGTAACATTACGTTGGGAACATATCAAGGACAGTCGAACATGCATGTCTCTTAGACATGCTATAGTTACTGTGACATTTTGCTTTATGCAATAACAGTAAGACGAGATATAACTGCATACCATGTGGAGGGTACCTACAGCAACATTAATAACTAGGCTTGTGACCTCCAAACATGTATATATGCAAACAGAATTTGCACAGACAACAGCCTGTCAGTGACATAATTGCTCATTTTTCACAAGGTTTGGTCCTATTTGTAATGAATAATTTGATTTCAATTTTCGAACAATGAAGCATTTCCATTTACATGAGAAGATATGGTAATGTTACTTCTTAGGTCAACTCATAAGAGTAAACATGTCTTACTCTTAAGGTTTGTTCTTATTTGACCCTTATGAATTATAACATTCACATGTTCTTCTGTCACTATTGGTAATTAATCATCTGAAATCCCTTCGATAGTAAGAATAATTTTTGATACATGAGGTTCTAAACTCAAGCGGCTTCTATATCTTCCAGGTGCGGGCAAGTAAATATGGAACAAGGAGTGTAGATTTGCAATTTAAGTATAAATTCAGTATATTTATTTGACTGTGGAACTTTCATCAGAACCACTTGAAGTATAGAGTTGTTATTATTTAATCATGGAACTTAAGTGAGATGTTGTAAGACATGACATTGTAATTTTCTTACAGGACAAGACTGAATTCAGATATGTGCCGACCTCCATAACTTTCCTGTGATTCTATCTAAGAATACTTAGCATTTTTGTCTTCATGGTCTTCATTAAAATTACAAAAAAAGGGAGCATCAAGAAAATGAATTTCTATTGAGAACACTCTGGGTTGTTTCAGCTGTCACATTAATAGTTAAAGTACATTCGTTATGAATTCCATCAGATAATCTCTTGATCTGCATCTCTTCTGGAATGATATAATGTTATCAAACAGGCTATTATCAAATGAACCTTGTTTCAAGAAGCAGAGGTGATCAGTTTCCCTTCTTAAACTATTAATTCAAATGTATTAGTTTAAGGAGATGGGTTTCAAGTTTATAAGCCTAAATAACTGGGAAGTTGATGATAAAACACGCAAGAGCAAAGTCCAATTCTACATGACTAGTTCCACATTTTATTTATTTCATAGGACAGGGTTGATTCGCGTGTATGTAATCAACCACCAGCAGGTCCTAGGTGATCTTTATAGTTGGCATACAGAGTCTAAACTTTTAACCACTAAACTAGTGATAAAAAAATGCAGCATGAGGAATTACCTTGCGATAAATTAAGAATGTCCTTTAAAACATGCAATTACAAATTTTGCTTATTATATGCATATGTAAGTCCCAGCTTTTATTTGGTTTGCAAGGATGCAAACACAAACCATCAACATTCTTATGTCATTTCTGCATCAGATGATTTAACGCTGCAATCTAACTCGTCCACTGTATTACATTTTTCCAAGACAAAAAGCTATCATAGAGGTCAACTGAATGATTTACAAGCAAATCCAACATTAGCATATTCAAAATGCAATCATGTAAAGGAAGACATGAAGATCTCAGGATGATATACCTGGGAAGTTGAACTTTCCTATTTGAAAACGATTGTGGTCCTTATAAATTAGCAACAAGATTTTCAAAACTTCAGCATAAAACAGCTTAGCCTAAGGTTATTCCCCTTATCAGGATGTGCATGAACTCACTATAGTTAATTAGTATCTTCATCTTGTAGTGAAATTAAATACCGAGAGAGCTTATCGGCAATGAGAGGCACAACTGGAGAAATAAACAGTAAGCTCTGCTGACAACTCTGCGGATTGTGCCCAGAGGATTATACTCAGCTCATATGTGACTCATACCAATCAAGAATGTCATCAGACTGCAAGCTTGTCATCTCATGATATGCGAATGCAAGATTGAGTTCCTCCTCAATATGATCGAAAAATCTATAGTTATCTGGCAAAATGTTCATTCCTGCAAGCGCTCGCTTCCAGTTAGTGTTGCGCCCATCATCCTTCATGTAGCCATTCTCATTGATGAATCCCTTCTCACGAAAAACACTATACAACTTGGCAGAAACAGAGTGGTTCAAGCCTGGTATCCTCTCATAGAAGAGCTCTGGGGACAAAGGGAACTCCTTGCATCTAATCTCCTTAACAGGAACTCCCTTCTGTCGCATGCTTTCCATGTTCATCAATATCAACCTCATTCTTTCTCTATCCTTTGGCATGTGAACGAAAAGTGTGGGCGGGTAGTTTTCCGCTATATTTGCGCCATCAAACAACCCTTCAGCGATCATAATAGCTATGCTGCTGAATTTGACATGAGCAGCAAGCACAGAAATAAAATATCCACCTGATGAAGCCCCTAGAGCCATGATTGGCAGCTGCTGGAGCTTATTCGCTTCAATCCACCATTCGATGATCCACTTCACACTTTCTATCTCATCAAAATTCCAACATCGACCCAGACTGGATACTGTCAAAACAGCAAACTTCCGTTCCAGAGCATGGAGCACAAAGAGCCTCTCCTCAGGAAGACCAGTACAATTCGGGCAACCCGGATACTTGTCCCAGAACTTGGAACCTCGGACGCCGCAGCCGTGAGCTATGAAGATCGCCGCCTTGGGCGTCTCCGGGATCTGCCATATCACATCCGTACCATTCAAGAGCTGGAGAGAGGGATGGAACTGGACTGAAGTCCGAAAGGTAGCCAAATTGGAGCTCACGACAGCAGATTCAGGAATGGCTTTCTCCTTCCTGGTTAGAGCAAACGTAAGGACGACCAGAACTAGAGATGCAACAGCAATGGCGCTCCATCTCTGCGGTCCCAGGAAGGAATACTTCGGCTTCCGCATCAGATTCCACATTGCTGAAATGGCAAGAAAATGCACAGAAACCAGATGAGCACACAAAAATCTTTGCTCGCTGAGATCGTGTAAGCATGCAATTGCCTCCAAAATTTAAGAACTCGAGCATCGACCAATCAACAGGGAATCAAATGAAGAAAAGCTAAACAGATTGTTAACCTATGCTCAAAAAATCTAAAGGATGAAGAGAACTGGATATTTGGCAAATCTAACTGGTTGAGACTTGTACCTCTCTAGATTTGCTGCCTTAATCCTGATTTGAAAGCCTGCAACGATCTTCTTCAAATCTAACATCTGGATACTGTTGTGTCAGATCCATGTTTTCCTGAGTTCTGATCAAGGAAGTCAAACGGGGGTGTGCTTGCGAGGGGCACGTTGACCTTGGTAACAATTGGGTACGATTTGGGCTTGCATGGGCTCGCCATGTGGCTTATTGTGGTTGGGTTTAGCCCGTTACCTTGTCCACATAAAAGACTGCTGGATTCAAATGTGGGTTTTCGGCCTGCTGGGCTAAAGCAAATTTGATTTCACATTTTCAAATGTTAGGGCCTGTTGGAGTGTCACATTTTCTCGAGAAAAAAGCTCATTCAGTTGGTTTTTAATCTTTAAGGCCCTGTTTGGATCATAATGGAAATAAAACATGGATTGAAAAATTTTTATAGAATTATATTTTCTAAAAAAAATTCTTTACATATTATTTTTCATTGAAATATATTCATACTACCGTTTGGATTGATTAATGAATGATAATTTCTCAATATAAATGTATACTCAAAATAAGATCAAATAAAATTCATATGATTAAATTCAAATTCAAATATAATCAAATATGGTAGTTATATATACGATCAAAAGATCAAATATTGCATATATCGTCAAATATGGAAGGAGGCAAGGAACAATAAAAGAGACAATAAGAAAGGAAAAAAATAACACTCCAAACTCTTTTTTTTTCATTAGAAATACTATAATTCTTAAAGATAATATCTCTCTATTTTTAGTATCCAAACAGCTATTTTGATCAATTTTCAATTATAAAAAATAAATCACTAAAATAAGCTTTTTTCATAGAATATGAAGGTATCCAAACAGGCCCTAAATGAAAAAAATTTAAAACACCCATTTAAATAACAAATAAATAGACTAATATCCAACGAAAATGTACTTATTGCTCTGAAAAATAAAAATTAGCTCAGACCTTATTTTATTTTTCAGAGAGCACTTGCAGACTCTCTTCTCCCATCAAGTGGTCCGTTAATTTTTTTTACTGCAAATATCTCTCTCTCCTCTCTTCTTCTCCTTTTGCTTTTGCTTGCAGATATCCTTTCTTCCTCTTTCGTCCGCAAGTCCCCTCTCTACATTTCTCTTTCTCTTATTTTTTTTAAATTTCTTCAATATGCAGCAACAGCTCCCAAACAATTTCTACATATGGACTTCCTTTTTTCAATCCTCTTTGATCTCAAAGAGAGTCATGAAAAAATATTTTTATTTACATATATTCTCCCACATCTCTTCTCATGTTCCTCTTCCGGTTATGCGGAGGATTGCTTTCTTCTAGCAAAAAATTTTAACACTAGAAGATGAAGAATATAAAAGCTATAGAAGGTGCATGACAGTAACCTTTTTAGCAATAGTAAAATATTTAGATAAAAGATATAAATCAGTGCTTACAACATAATTGAAAACTAAATATTATTTTGAATTTTTATAACATAACGGAAAATTTTTTAAACTATGATTACCCAAGCACATATAATAAATAAAATCCCATTGGAACAAAAACATGGAAAGACACTTTTTAAAAGTGGCTTCCCAAGAAAATTTCAAATCTTAAAATAATTTTTTAAGTTTGCCAAACAGACCCTTAATCTCATAATATAAAGTTTTCATGAAAAAAAAAGAAAAATGTTGGTTCAGGTGGCAGCATATTTTCATTTCAGTAAGGTTTAAATTTTTTATTGGGTGTCTCGTCTATTATAGTTAAATTGTTATTATGTATTATAAGTTCCATAGTTATTATTAGTTTAATTTATCAATTAAATAATTATTTTTATTATGTTTATAATTATTGAATTATTAAGTGATCACGTTTTTTACTTATTTTACTAAAGTAAACGAAATAGTTTTTTTTTGTAAACAAAATACAAATTTGTCGTCTTTCTTTGTGCCGTAATGCTTGTGTTGTAATAACACATTTTGATCTGTAAGCTAACAGCTTTCAAATTTGACTGATCTCTTTTACAAGACCGATTCAAAGTTAGAAATATATTGCTATTTTAAAGGATAAAAACAATGAAGGATTAGCATAATTTTTTTATTAACAAAACATGATTCAACTTTTCAACCACTCTAATTTAAATTCAAGTACTAAAAGTTTTTTTTTTATTTTTATTTATCTTTTTATCTCTATTTATAACCAAATAAGAAAAAAATCCAAATGAACTAGTCGCTTACTGTATCTTCTTCTAGGACATATTTGGTCATTTTCTTTTTCATTTTTTAGTGACTTTTCAAAACCAAATTGATAACATTAAACAAAGGTAAAAATAAATGTATAATTAAAATACATTAAGACATCTAGATGTTGAATGAAGATAAGTGTACAATATAAAAATGTGAGAAGCCGAAGTGAAAATATGTTGTAATTAATAAGTGCGTCCAAAATGCCTATATATACGAATTATTTAGAGGAGAAATTAATTAGAATTATTTTTGTTTACGTTCTCGAACTTTATATCTATCTCTAAATTATAAAATTAGACAAAAATAAGTCTACACTTTTCTCGATTGATAAATTTTATCAGTATGATTTTCTATTTTTCATATTATTTTTAATTTAATAAATTACTATTTTATCAACTTCCTCTCTTTCTCTCTCTACCCTTTTTTAATGCCTCTCTATCATCTTCTTCTCTTTCGCCTCTATCTCACTCCTTACTTGCACGCACGCAGGTGCCTCGCCTGCATAGTAGAAAGAGAAGGGAAAGGAAGGGAGGGCACGCAAAGAGAGAGAGAAAGCGATGAAGTATTTTCTTCACAATAGGAGTATAAAATAATAATTTAACAAATTAAAATAATATATAAAAATAAAAAAAATTAGATTGGTGGATGAAACAGTTAATCGAAAAAAGTTTAAATCTATTTATGTTGATTTTATATTTAGAAGTAAATTTAAAATTTCGCGATAATTTGATAATTTGAGGAGGATAGATAAAAATAACACAATTAATTAATCTTAAATTTACCTGTGCAAAAGAAAACACAATATCTGATGAAGTTAAAGATAATTTAGAATATAATAATAAATGTTATTTTTTATACCTCGCCGACTTTTTTTGGATGAAAACGGAGGGGAACTATTTGATATAGTTTTTAGTGTTTGATTGTCATTTACAAGCAATTTGAATAGTTAGTAAGATCATTCCACACGCTACCTAGCACAGACCTGATTATTTGAATTGATGATCAACTTCGTAAATATTGATCGAAACTAATCCTGATATAGGTCAAATAATAATTAATTATTAGATATTAGCGATTTACAATTATTAAAATTTATAAAAGTGTATGATAAATATAATATTTGGACTAGTGGATAAATATAAAATGACTACAGAATAATATTATTTAAATAGTTTACATTATTATATGTATCCTAAATTATTTTTATTTTTATTTGAATATTAATAAATAATAATTAAATAAATATTTAATAAAAATATTTTATAAATTAATAAAGTAATAACAAATAATAAAGTAGTCATATGGTAGAAAAAAATAAATATATTTACATAAATAGTAAGTAATAATAAAATATTTTAATGATATTTAAAAATAAAATTGTATCACAAAATTATTCTAAAAAATTATTTATATTATTAATTATACATATCACATATCTTAAATAATATATTAATTTAGTTAATACATTATATGTTACGATACTTGAAAGGCGTGTCGACTAATGTTTTAAAAAAGGGTTATTTAGAAGTTGCATTGTTTCGGTATTTAACGTTGCGACAACTATTTTTAATACCTAAGTTCGTTGTTTTGCAATCTTCACTAGTTGATGCAAAAGAAAGTAACTTTGTTTTATAGTCTTCATGATGTTTGTTTCAGTCAGTTTCCTGCATAGGATGCACATAATATCTTACTGTAAAAAAGTTAAATGTGTATTATAATTTTTAATCATAAATTACACGTAAATACCGTATCACCTTCTTGATTTGATTATATCACTCCATTTATAGACACCCGTGATTATTAACACCTTTTTCATTTTTGGATAAATATTTTTTTGCACATGATCATTTGCTTATGATTTATTAGGTGGTTTAAATCTCTGGCTCCAGTCTCCAACGCCTGGGATCTATTACACAAAAAGTTAACATTCATAAAGTAAAAACAAAAAGAGTAAGTTATTTTCCTTTGCAAACATTAAATGAAAAAAAGTATATAATTTCACATATTTTAAAATCACAAATTAAAACCTGATATGTTACTTTCTTTCTGCAAACATTAAAGGGGAAAAAAAATATAATCCCACGTGTTCTGAAATCACAGTTCGAATCTGATACGTCCATCCGAAAATAAAAAGACTTGCGGTTACCGCGGTCAGCGAGTGATCCTCGAAAAGTTTGTGTGCTGATACGATGTGTCATAAAATAATATGCATATACTACGGCATCTTCAGAGAGAGAGAGAGAGAGCAATGTTTTCATAATCGGACCGGAGATCGAATCGGACGTCCAACTGGGTCACGGTTGGATCGGTTCAACCGGGTTCAACCGGATTGAACCGAATTTTATTAAAATAATATTATTTTGATAATTTATAATATATATAGAGTACAACTAATATTATATAAGTTATAAAAATATAATAATACCTACTAATAATTAGATATAATATGAAATACTATTTATTGTATGTTTAGAATATTATTGCTTATTCAAAATAATGGTGATTGATAGATTATTATTATTAATTGTTCATTATTATATTATAGTATCGATTCATATTAATTTATTTTACTTTTTTTTTTTATTTCTAGTTCTTTTTCCTTATCTACTCCTCACTCATTTATTTCGTATTTTCAATTTTAATTTTGCCAATTATTTTCCTTTTATAAACTTTAATACTTATTTAAAAATAATGATTATTGATATTATTATTAATAATATTATTATACAAATAGGCCATATTATTTATTTTAATTTAAATTATTATTAACTTTCCTATTATCTTATTTAACTTTCATTTATTACTCCTTTCCTTTTGTTTAATTTCCATTTTTCTTCATATTTATTTTCTTTCCACATTTATCTTATTTCCAATTTTATCTTTTTAATTGGTTTCAATTACTTTCCTTTTATAAAAAAGTTCTTTCCTTTTTTGTAATTGATTTTCATTTTCAATTTAGTTTTTTTTCAAATTTGCCTTTGAACCGGTTTTTTTAACCGGTTCACCGGTTCGCCAGTTTCCCCGGTTCGATCCGATTTTTGGCCGGTCGAAAGTTAATCCGTTTTTAGAGCAAAACCGGACCGGATCATAAGCCGGTTCGCGGTTGAACCGGTCGAACCGGCCGGTCCGGTCCGATTTTAATAACATTGAGGGAGAGAGAGAGAGGGGCAGCAGCAGCAGAAGCCAGATGTGACCTTGCCACAGCAGCCCCTCACCAAGTTAAACTTGGTCCATCCAGGTGGCGTCCAACGACGCTCCTAGACCTCTGTCTTGCACGTGCTCTCAACTCCCCCCCAGAAATAACTTCCTTTCCCACCCAACCGACTCCTGCCGGTTTCCACATCTACACCTTCTCGGCTTAAATCACCTTTATACAATAAAAAAATTGAAAAGAAAAGTGTGTGCATCATTTTCTATTACCTGAAAAAAATTAAAAAAAGTTTATTCTTTTTGCATTAATGTCATCAAAGTTCTTATTTTTTACTTTTTATTTTTTTGGTTGAAATCAAAGTTCTTATTGCTGGTGGCTTTTTTTTCTTCTCTCAAGCGGAATATTATTATTTATTTTATAAGCGTGCGAACTTCTTTCACTTGGTTGACACATGTCCGAACGTGCTTACACGCAGTGTTGAAGCTTGCCAGTGGTGGGTTGTACGCCGTGGTGCAGAGGTGGGGTCACCGGGTACTTTGGCCAGCTTTGGGCTCCTCTTCCGCTTCATCTTCTTCTTACCATGCCACGACGTACGTGGAGCAATGGCATGCCACCACCTCTCGTAGCCCCTCACCCTTTTTGATGCTTATCCCGATGCAATGCATGCGCCCATGGCATTGGGCATAATACTGTCCCTGTTCCCGTCCCATAGCCCAACCGCTGCCTCAAGAGCCACCCTTCCGACGCCTCCCTCATAGGCCAACAACACAACACTACCACGTCCAAGGTCCCTCACTACATTTGTTCCCCATTCATTGGCTCGCCGGATGGGTCCCGTCACGCTCTGCTGTGCTCGCCACATGGTCCAATCCAATCACATCTTTGGCCAGATCTCAACATCCGGAAAAAAAATACAAAGTTTTCTTTTTAAATAGCTGAGGTGAGCAAAGTGTAAAAAGGAAAAAAAAATATATCTTTGATATAAAGTGAAGTGATAAAGAATCTTTTCATTTAATAAGGTTTTAAATTTAATTTTTTTAAATTAAAAAAATCGTTAAGAATGTGTCAGATGTCTAATTTAAAACAGATTAATCATATATTAATAATTTTGGATATTATGGGATAATAAAAAATTATCTTGTATTTATTGTTGAGAGAAAATTAATTTCCAAATAAATTTAATTCGAATCCTGCTTTTCTTCTAAAAAACAGTTATTATTATTATTATTATTATTATTATTATTATTATTATTATTATTATTGCAAAAGGAAGAGAAAAAAAAGGTGGGAGAAGAGTCGCGAGAGAAGGACACGCGTCCGTCCTCCCTTGGCACCTGTCAGCGTCCGCTTTTGTCCCCCCGTCCATCGGACGATGCACGCAAATGATACAAATCGACATCCCACCACCGATTACTATCTTTAGCAAAGTCGGCCGCTTCCTTTTTTGCATACCCCCATTTAGTAGCAGCACCTGATCCAACCGCCCGGCCATGTCCGCATCCATCGGCAGCTTCGCCGGCGCCTCCGCCTCCGCAGCCGTGGCGGCTCCTTTCGTGCTGAAGACGTACCGCATGGTCAACGACCCAGCGACGGACGCTGTCATCGCCTGGGGGAGGGACAACAACAGCTTCGTCGTCGTCGACCCCTTCGTCTTCTCGCAGACGCTGCTGCCCACCCACTTCAAGCACAACAACTTCTCCAGCTTCGTCCGGCAGCTCAACACCTATGTACGTGAGCGTGAGATCGATCGCAGCGGGTTTACATAATTTGTTGGCGGCGTCCCGCACTGCCTTACCAGTTCACGCGCGGTTGTTTCTGTAAATTTTCGCAGGGGTTTCGGAAGGTGGATCCGGACCGGTGGGAGTTCGCGCACGCGTCGTTCCTCCGGGGGCAGACGCACCTGCTGAGGCTGATCGTGAGGAGGAACAGCGTCGCCGCGGGCGGTGGCGGCGGTGGGAGCTCGGCGAGGAGGAAGGACGCGGCGGCGGACGGGGAGGACGAGGATGACGAGAGGGTTGTGGCGGAGGTGGTGCGGCTGAAGCAGGAGCAGAGGATGATCGAGGAGAGGGTGGAGAGGATGTGGAGGAGGGTGCAGGAGACCGAGCGGAAGCCGAAGCAGATGCTGGCCTTCCTGGTCAAGGTCGTCGGCAACCCGGATCTGCTGCACCGCCTCATGGGGCCGACGCCATCCGCCGAGGCGGTGGAGGACTCGACCGAAGGAGTCGGAGGGGAGAAGAGAGCTCGGCTTCGGCTGGAAGCTGACGACACCTCGACGACGACGGCGGCGGTGGTGGCAGCGGGTGCGCCGGAGATGGTGGTCGGGATTGGCGGTGGTGCGGTGCAGCCGTGGCCGTTTCAGGAGTGCGAATACGATGACATGATGGGGGGTGTGGGAGATGGAGGGATCTTTGGCGCCAGCGGCGTCAGTGACAACGTGGTGGCGCCGGAGTACATGCATGGATACGACCCGATGGGGTTCTACAGCGGCGGCGGCGGCGGCGGTCCTGTCGGGTGCTCGGGGAGTGAGTACGGAGGGCTGGATTTGGATGTGGACGTCGGAGGAGGTGGAGGAGGAAACGGAGGTTATTCCTTCTCGTTTCCTGTGTGATTTTGTGATCGTTCGCGTCAAATGTTATACTGTTATTATTAGCTTGTTCTTTAGCTCGTAAGACTCTTTTGCTGCTGCTGCTGCTCGCTGGCTCTTTGTATGAAGCCATCCATGCAAATAAATATAACTGCGTAGCCGCCTTCGTCTTTGGTTTAATTCATTTAGCTGTGGATTTATAGTGTACGTGCTTTTATAGCTTGCCAAGAGGACTAACAAGCAAAGGAAAGAAAATAAAAGAAAAAGCAAAGAAATCGAATTAAATTAGGGTTTATTATGTACACTTTCTATATATCCAGCATCTAGTTTTAGCTCTGAACAGGAACAGCTGAGAATTGTTAACATCTTTCTCTGTAAGATGCATTTGGGATCCTTGATCTATGTTAGTCTTTTATGATATTTTGATGACAAGCAAAGTTAAATTTTCTTTATATGTGTATATATGCAATATATTATATCAGATTTACGAGGTTAAATGATTGGTTACTATGTGTCATATCCAAATTATATATAAATTGCAGCGTTTGCATAGTTCCAGATCTATGTTCCGCTGAGTGACTGAAGTGATGAGTGGGGAGAGTTCATTTTTTTTGTCGATCATAAAAAATGGAAATGGAACAAGAGGAGTAGGAATTTTGTTGCAGATATGAGACAGAGTGAGATGATAATTTCTCACTTGGAGAGTTCATTTTTAATTGAATCGCGTCCTCCAAAGATAATTTAATTTTTTTTAAAAAAAATAATAAATAATATAATATATTAAATAATTTAAACTAGAGTTTATGTAGCGAGATCTCGTGTGAGATTGTTCGGCCGATAAATTTATTACTGAATTAAGACTTAAAATATTATCAACGAATTTATTGTCAAAGCGAAACAGATGGCTCTCAAGGCAGTTTTTTAATATTTATTTATATATAAAAGTTAAAGAAAAAAATGAAAGTATATAATATTTATGTATATTGGACTCTTTCATTTTTTTGGTCTGAGTCCCTTGTTGTCTCAACTCTCAACGGTTCTTCCTCTCGGATTGAAAGGTTGATCCTTATTCCTTTCATTATCTTTTCTTTCTGTTTTACTATTTTGTTTTAAAAAAAGAAAAGATGAAAAGGATTGTTGAACGATGGAATTGGTCATGGGCACGCCATCAGTTTATTTTTGTGAAATGGACTGGCTCTAAATGAAATATCAACACGTATATTGTTCTATTCCGAGCCTGTGAGTGACTGCAACATCCGTTTTGTCCGAATGCCTACATAATGTATTGGAAATTAAATATTCGCCGGAATAAAAAAATGTAATGGAAATGGAGGGGGGTGTTTGTCTAACGACACTTTCAAATGGTGGTTTCAGGAGATACATAGTTGCTTTCACAAATCACATGTCATAAAGTGAACAAAGCCTATTCAATTTGCAAATATCATTTGTGTGTTAAGCCACATTTAGAAATATAAATGTAATATAGTATCTTTTTTAACGAATAAAAACATCTCTCATTAATAGCTTGGAAGCTAATTTAATTTACCATAATACATGAAACTTAGCTTTATTAAAATAATATTTTTTCTCTACTAGATTCAAATTATTAATAAGAAAATCATGAAAAGAAATGTTAAGATTTAAAAGATAATGTGTATATCATATAATTTAACAAATATGCATGTATAAATATTTCATGAATCATGAGGATTTAGGGTTGCAAAGAAATTGACATTTCAAATTCTAATGGATGCGGATAATTTCTTAATTATCTTTTTTTTTTAAAATTAAGTGGGTTCAAGTGTTCAACTGACCCGCTTATCTACTTGCATTCTTGCAGATATTATATATGTTCCAAACAATGAGTACGATGTGTTTGGTGTAGGCTAGCCCCACAACGTTTTCACGGGACATGTGGCATAGGCTCACACTTAAACTTCATGGGCTCGACGTTGAACATAGCACACGAGAAATAATACTTATCCTATTATTATTATTATTATTATTATTATTATTATTATTATTATTATTATTATTATTATTATTATTATTATTATTATTATTATTATTATTATTATTATTATTATTATTATTATTTAGTTCACTTCCAGTGGGCAATTTAAACTGAGATGGTAATTCTTGTTAAAGATTGATTTTCTAACTTCTTTTTTAATCTGATTCAATATGGTTGATTATACTATTTGTTACGTAGCCTAAGGTAGTTTTGTTGTATTCCTTTTCTTAACTAACCAAAGGTAACTTAAATTATTGATAATATCCTCATAACAGTCTATTATTCTGTAAGTAGATATTTAAATTATCTGTTATAGAAAAGTTACCAAAATACAATAAAAAAATTATTGTGAACTTTAATCATGCATTATTATATATAAACAAATGTATAAAAAATAACTATAAGATATGATGAGTATAAAAAAAAAATTGAAAGTTAGTTTCGATCGAAGAGAATTTTGTATTGTTCACAATATAGAAAGATGACGATCTAGATGATACTTCAAATTATAAAGAAAAATATCATGTTTGAACATGATAATATAATGATTCATGAAAATTTTAAATTAAATAAGATATAATTTTTACATGGATTATCTTATCAAGTCGGGCACCCATAAGGCTGTCAAAATTCATTTGCCATGGGAAAACAGTATTCGCTGAATTAAGTTAGTTGAAATAGTAACCAAATTAATATGCGTATTCAAATTTACCTTTACACATGAAATTAATTGAATGGTTCAGGATTTATTTAGAAAAGACCTTTGGATAATATGATGGCGACGCATGTTAAATGTTAACAACCATAGTATGTGAAAATTATACACTTGTTATTCACAATTATGACATTAGTAAAATCTTTTCATTAAAAGTATTATCCGTTTAGCATCCTAACTTTTGAAATATTCTTCTCTAAATCCAATTTATAAATGTTTAGTTATGACCTTGAATATGTTTTCACTATCATGTGTATGAGAGCATTGTTCTCAAATAAATTTATTAGCTGTATTGTTAAGATTTCTAACAAAACTTTATATATATATATANGAGTTTAGGTCACTATATAAGTTTTAGTGGAGGTGAAACACCTCTTTACTTTTAAATATGTGATTTAGAATACATATATATACATATATATATATATATATACATATATATATATATATATATATATATATATATATATATATATATAAGATAATGCTTAAGCGAAAATTTTGACACCCAAACTAAATATACGTTATCACGTTTTCTTTGCAAGAAATGCCAACAATCAAATTTGGACTTGACTTCACCAAAAATTTAATATCCAATTCTTCATACTTGAAGTCTCAGGAGGAAGGATGGTAACCACTCCAACAGGGTTGAGCTTGAGGCCTCTTCTAGTAACAAGATTGTGGCTTTCACGTCTTGGCTATCACTTTTGGGATTGTCAATCGTTATTGCTGCCATTGTAGGAACTTAATGCGTTGGTGAACTTTATGTTGGACAACAACCGCCCATCATCGGTATTAGTACATAGTTGCGTGCACTAGCTATAGTAAGTTGTAGCAACTACTCATGCATGAATACGAGTTGATAGTTGTAAGTGTTAGCACTATAAACAGACGACTCTACTTCATTGGAGAGTGTAAAGTTTTTGCAGGAGTTCAAAAGGCAGTCGAAATATCTTAGAAGTTTGAAGAATTGTGAATTTGTGATCTTCTTTTTTTATGATAAGATCTCAACGACGATATAAAATACAATGATAATTGAATTTGAAAAAAACTTGATATTATCACTGCAAGATATTTAGTATACTAATTTTATTATCCTAAAAAAATTTATAGTCATGAAAGATTTCTTCTCATTATCTTTCCTTTTGTTTCGACTGTTAAAATTATTTTTTTATTGATTTTGCATACGATCATAATTGAAGAATGAAAAATTAATTTTTTTTCGTTGTCGCTTGTACTACTATCAATAAAAAATGCGATACATATTTTATTATATATTAATCCAAATTCCTGAAAAACACCACAAAGATATAATTGGAGTTTCTTATTGATTCAGATAAAAATTCGTATAGATCGGATCAAGAGACGTGGGACATACATGTTATACTATCCGTTCTCTCGTTAGCTAGTAACTTAATTTGTTTATGCAACTAATCGGGAACTGTTCTCAGAACTACTGCTCACTGAAGGGCCACACTAGCCTTCGGAGAAAAGAGGATGGAACCTCCAGACCTCCTCTCTCACCCTCCTCTCCCACACCCACTCCCTCCTCATGCGCATCAACTACCTCTTCCCTCTTTACAACCCCCTCTGCTCTCCATCCCCATATCTACTCAACAACTTTCTTCAAGCATCGACGACAACAAATCAGGAAAGGCGGCCCCCTCTTGGATTGGGGCTTTGAAGTCAAATGTTTCCCTCAACCAGATCCGACAATCAATCAGCCCAAAGCAACTGAAACGCAGCCAAGCAGCTACCGCGGAGGAGATCTCAATCCCCCTCTCGGATGTAGCCAAAAGATATGAAGAACTGGAAAGCTGATTGATGGGAAGACTCGTAGGGTCTTCTGCCAACTCGGACCTTCTGAAAGCAGAACTCCCTCACTGTGGTCTTTGAAGTCTCCCCTCAAAATATTCGAGTTGGGAAACTACTATATGCTCTTCAAGTTCGATGATCCAAAAGATCACCTAAGGGTTCTTACAGACGGTCTGTGGATGTTGCAAGGACATATCCTGAATGTTACACAGCCCAAAAAGTTCTTTCGCCCATCCGAGGATCTGATTACTTCTGCTCCACTGTGGATCCAACTCCCAAATCTTCCGTTCGAACTTTGTAATGTGGATTCCATCTTGCGCATAGCAACCTATTTTGGAACCCCGTTGAAATTGGACGACCACACCATGTCCGGCGAAAAGTGTAGATTCGCAAGGGTATGCATCGAGATGGATCAAGCAAAACCGGTGAAGCAAGGTGTTTGGGTCAGAACACCGGACGACGAGCGCTACTTCCAACGTGTAACCTATGACAACTTGCCGGAATTGTGCTTCAGCTGCGGCAAGCTAGGGCATCAAATTCCTGTTGAATTTAGGATCCCGAGAATATTTTGAATGATCACAAATTTGTAAGTGAACTCAATCTGTACTCATGAACTTGTTTGAGCTGATTTCTGTAACATGATATATTCAAGTTCAGTACAGCGGTCGACCTGAGCTAAAGGAATGGACGACCTCTGCACATGTAATTTATACATGAAGAATCATATGTGTGCAATGGGCGTCCTAAGAATATAAGCGGTCGACCAGTATCAAGAAGATTGACATAAAGAGGAGAAGCAGAGCATAAAC
>LTAE01003086.1:0-39367 GCA_001647135.1 Pontederia paniculata | reverse complement strand
CCCCTCCAAACCCCATATGACTTTTATAATTTTTTTATCCAAACATGATTTAACTAACATCACCCACCCATCTTTCACCTTATTCCCCCTAGTACCTCAATCCAAACAAGGCCTAAGAGACCGAGCTAAAACCGGTTGAGGTTAGTTGAACCTGAAATAATTAGAACTTGGGATGAGCCGGTGGCTGCTTTTCTATCAAGATTTTCCCTCCTAGAAAGATTGTGACAATGAGGAATCAAAGTGGGAGAACAAAATCATTTATGAAGCCGGGAAAGATTTAAAGGCATGCTGAGAAGCTACCCACCTCATGGATTTCAAAAATGGATGGTGGTTCAGACTTTCTATAGTGAATTAGCTCCTACTAGCAAGAGTTCCCTTGACTCAGCAATTGGGGGCATGTTCATGGCAAAGAACACTGATAATGGTTACAAACTCATAGAGGAAGTCACCATGAATCACCATAATTGGATGCAAGATAGAGCTAATCGACGAAAACCCCAAGCAAGCACCAGTTCAGAAATTGGAAGTTGGGACCAAATTTCTGCTAAACTTGAAGAGATGGTACAAAGGGTTATTGACAAGAGTAGTAAAAATCAGAGCAACAACACACCTAATTTGGGAGTATTTGCTGTTGAAGTTGCCGCTGGCTACAATCAAGATGTCCCCACCTGGTGTGATAGATGTGGATCAGCAGACCACATGACTTCAAACTGCAGTTTTCCAGAATATAATGTACAAGAAGTTTCTGAAGAACAAATGAATGCATTAATATCCTATGGTCAAAATCAATAGCTGGGGAATAGGAATCCTCAATCTTATACCCAGCAGTATCCACAAGGTTCCCCTTGGATCAAGACACATCCCAACTTATCCTACAAAGGGCAGCACTTCCAACAACCACCAGGACAAACTAAGACCTATAAAACAAATGTGCATCTCTCACCACCTCAGGCAAACCCACAAAGATACCTGCCATCATCCATTATGCAACCACAACAAACAGTTCCTACTCAAGAAAAGTATAATCAACAACTATGAATTTTGAGTCTATCCATTTTGATAAATAATCAACAACTACGATGATGTATTTGAATTTCCAAATGATGGGAATGGTCCCATGTAGTCAACCCCAAACGTCGAAGAGTTCGACTTCAAGGATCCCGGTCTGTGGCATCTCATTTCTTCTAGAAATGTTTCATATTCTTTGGCATTTGTCCCAGCCTCGTATATGGGCATTCACATCTCAGGAAATGGTAGGCCAATAATAAACAGCTTGAAGTACCTTTGTAGTCGTCCTTTGAATTCCTCCATGTCCTCAATAAGCAGAGCTGTGACACTCTATGATCTTGTGAACTTTGTTTCTAGTACACAACTTCTGAATCGACCATTTGCACATCTCTTGAAGAGCATTGGATCATCCCAATAGTAGTGTTTTCAGCTTATTAAACAATTTCTTCTTACTTTGTCGACCAATTTCTGGTGAAATGGATCCAACTGCCAAGAAATTTGCAATATATGTGTACCAAGGTGGTTTCTTGTTAATAATGGCAAAAAGACAATCGTTAGAAAAATCTTCATTTATAGGGATGAGTGTACCTTCAAGTGCGTTTAAAAGTCTAGACAGATGAACGGCTACTAAGTTCTTAGCTCCCTTCTTGTCTTGAATCTCTAGATCAAACTCTTGAAGTAGAAGAACCCATCTGATGAGTCGAAGTTTGGAAATTTTTTTCTCCATTAGGTGCTTCACAACTGCGCGGTCTGTATAGCCTATCACCTTAGATACTCTAAGGTAAGGTCTGAGTTTATAAATTGCATAAACCATAGCCAATATCTCCTTCTCTGTAGTGGTGTAGTTCTGCTGAGATGGATCTACGGTCATGCTAGCATAATATATCATAGTGTTGCACTTATCTTTCTTTTGTCCTAACACAACTCAAACTACATAGTCGCTAGCATCGCACATTATCTCGAATGGTAGGTTCCAGTCTGGTGTTTGTAAGATGGGAGCCAATATGAGTGCAATCTTGATTTTGTTGAAGTCTTCCACACAGTGATTATCAAAGCTGAATTCGGCTTCTTTGTGTAATAGATATGTCATAGGCTTTGTGATCCTTGAAAAATCTCTTATGAACCCTTGATAGAATCCACCATGGCCAGAAAACTTCGAACTCCTTCAGCATTTATTGGTGGTGGTAGCTTCTCGATGACTTCTATCTTTGCTTTGTCAACTTCAATTCCTCTTTCTAAAACTATGTGACCGAGTATCATTGGGAGACCATGAAATGACACTTCTCCCAGTTCATCACAAAGTTGACCTCTTCACATCTCTGTAAAACTTTTTCCAATTTTTGTAGTCAGTCTTCAAATGATGATCCATACAATAAGAAGTCATCCAAGAACACTTTCATTATGTCTTCAATGTAATATGAGAAGATGGTCATCATACATCTTTGGAATGTATCAGATGTCACAATCCAAAAGGCATTCGTCTATACACATACGTGATGCATGCATTTTATAACATGTTTTAGGGCTTGCATTAGGCATGACTTTGCACATTATCTCGAATGGTAGGTTCCAGTCTAGTGTTTGCAAGATGGGAGGCAATATGAGTGTAGTCTTGATTTGTTGAAGTCTTCAACACAATGATTATCAAAGTTGAATTCGGCTTCCTTGTGTAATAGCTATGTCATAGGCTTCGCGATCCTTGAAAAATCTCTTATGAACCCTTGATAGAATCCACCATGGCCAGAAAACTTCGAACTCCTTCAGCATTTATTGGTGGTGGTAGCTTCTCGATGACTTCTATCTTTGCTTTGTCAACTTCAATTCCTCTTTCTAAAACTATGTGACCGAGTATCATTGGGAGACCATGAAATGACACTTCTCCCAGTTCATCACAAAGTTGACCTCTTCACATCTCTGTAAAACTTTTTCCAATTTTTGTAGTCAGTCTTCAAATGATGATCCATACAATAAGAAGTCATCCAAGAACACTTTCATTATGTCTTCAATGTAATATGAGAAGATGGTCATCATACATCTTTGGAATGTATCAGATGTCACAATCCAAAAGGCATTCGTCTATACACATATCTATGTCATAGGCTTCGCGATCCTTGAAAAATCTCTTATGAACCCTTGATAGAATCCACCATGGCCAAGAAAACTTCGAACTCCTTTAGCATTTGCTGGTTGTGGTAGCTTCTCGATGACTTCTACCTTTGCTTTGTCAACTTCAATTCCTCTTTCTAAAACTATGTGACCGAGTATCATTGGGAGACCATGAAATGACACTTCTCCCAGTTCATCACAAAGTTGACCTCTTCACATCTCTGTAAAACTTTTTCCAGGTTTTGTAGGCAGTCTTCAAATGATGATCCATACACTAAGAAGTCATCTAAGAACACTTTCATTATGTCTTCAATGTAATCTAAGAAGATGGTCATCATACATCTTCGGAACGTATCAGATGTGTTACACAATCCAAAAGGCATTCGTCTATACACATACGTGATGCATGCATTTTATAACATGTTTTAGGGCTTGCATTAGGCATGACTTTGCACATTATCTCGAATGGTAGGTTCCAGTCTAGTGTTTGCAAGATGGGAGGCAATATGAGTGTAGTCTTGATTTGTTGAAGTCTTCAACACAATGATTATCAAAGTTGAATTCGGCTTCCTTGTGTAATAGCTATGTCATAGGCTTCGCGATCCTTGAAAAATCTCTTATGAACCCTTGATAGAATCCACCATGGCCAAGAAAACTTCGAACTCCTTTAGCATTTGCTGGTTGTGGTAGCTTCTCGATGACTTCTACCTTTGCTTTGTCAACTTCAATTCCTCTTTCTAAAACTATGTGACCGAGTATCATTGGGAGACCATGAAATGACACTTCTCCCAGTTCATCACAAAGTTGACCTCTTCACATCTCTGTAAAACTTTTTCCAGGTTTTGTAGGCAGTCTTCAAATGATGATCCATACACTAAGAAGTCATCTAAGAACACTTTCATTATGTCTTCAATGTAATCTAAGAAGATGGTCATCATACATCTTCGGAACGTATCAGATGTGTTACACAATCCAAAAGGCATTCGTCTATACACATACGTGATGCATGCATTTTATAACATGTTTTAGGGCCTGCAGTAGGCATGACTTTGAGTTATTTTGACATAACATTCATTTATTTTATCTTTATTTGTTCATATTATTTCAAGTCCAAAATCTACTCCTATTTGGTGTTATTTGTAGGAAATCAGCTGAAGAGGCTAAGGAGAGGCAGAAATGAACTTGTCATCGAAAAAAGAACCTTCTCACGAAGAGGAAATCAACACCCAGGAGCCATCACGGGCCATGATAGATAATTATAGGTCATGATGAAGCAAGATATACTGAAGGGAAGTCCATCACAGGTCGTTACGCGCATATCACGACCTTTACAAGAGGCACGCAACTTCAACTCAAACTGTTACAGACTGTGATGGTTCATTACGGGCCATAAGGAAGGATATCACGACCGCGATGCTCATATTACTACCCTTACCGCATAGGATATTTTGACATCAGATACTTCACGGGTCGTAACACCATATTACGAGTCGTGAAGGCATATATCACGGAGCGTCACCATATATCACGACCCTTACAACATCATTCAATTAGTGAAGATCGACATTAGGGTCGTGAAGGAAACAACGGACCGTGAGAGAAAAAGAGTTCAAGATGCAAATCTATTCAATGCTCGAGTACGGGTCGTGACGACTTGAGAGATCATGAATACCTATATTTTACGGGCCATGATATTTTGTCACGGGCCGTGATGAAGGTATGGAAATTTATAAAGTTGAGATTTCGATATGATTTGACGGGCAGATAGAAAGGTATTTGATCTGAGACTTTAAAGATTATATTATAACATATTTTTGAGGATTTGAATGAGTTTTTATTGGATTTCCATCATCACCATTGATCGGGAAGCAGAGTTGATCGAAGGGTTTACATGCACTGTGATATAACCCTAAGAAACCCTAATCTGAGAGGAGGTATTTCGTCTGCAACCTGAAGGAGCATGCTAGGAGCCATCAACCAAAGATAGAACGTTAGAGAACAGAGGGTTATTCTAAAAGACTGCTAAGGAGAAGTCAGAATCAACACATCCGTTAAGGAGTTTGTTGTGCATATATTCAAAGTCCAAAAGAGTATTCCCTTGGTGCATCTTTTGTTTGGATGAACTTTACGATATTCTGTAATTTCTGTGTATCTTGTGATAAGTTCAAGTTGTAAAGAATTATTAACTAGGTTTAAAACTTGTATACTTTGTTATACGTTTGATTACTAATGTAAGTTGTCTCTTTTCCTGAACATGATTGCTTAATTTTCTGAATGTTTATGTTTGATCATTAACTGTGTAGTGTGGCCATTCTTTTATGCAATTCATGTAATGCTATTGTGATCCGTTAAGGACTTAATAGTGTATGGTCTGTTAGGTTAACACATTAAGGGTAATTTAATAGTTTAAGAAGACACTTGCATGCATTCTGTGATTATAATCTGAAAAATAGAGTTGTTAAGGAATACTTGTTAGATTATTGTCATTTGGGTAGTTGATTTATCCGTTAAGGAAGGTCATAAATATTAAGTGTTCCAAATCTATCTGGAGAGTCAACCTGTGAGCAAAATTTATTTATAATTATTTTTGTGAGAAAGTATTAGTTTTATTCATCATCTTTATTCTCATCCAGGCCCTAGTCCTCACCAACTATCACTGTAAATTATCAATTTAATTAATTTTATTTCTGAAAAATCACCAACTCATAGTCCTATATTTCTCTCATATTAATATCTGAGATTAGATAGTTACATTAGTTCCTTGAGGGGTCGATAACCTTTACTTTGTACACTCTATTACTTGAACGACTAGTGTACTTGCTAGCATCTATTTGCCTGTGTTCGCATTTTTTGCATCAAATTTTTGGTGTTGTTGTCGGGGAATCTAATTGTTAACTATTCTAATTTTATATACTTTGAGATTATTTTTCCCTATTTACTTGTGGTTGTGCAATTTTCAAGAGCAATTCATAACACCAGCCATCAATTTTGGAGGAATCAAATCAAAGAAATCGGCGATTGACTAGAAGCTCAAGTCAACCACTTCACTTCGAAACAGAGATCGAAAGATTCATACATGACTTAAGAAGAGAAGTAGCAATGGCAGACAATTGGAATGTTGAATGACAATGAAGAGGAAGTCAAAATGACTATGAGGGATTATTGATGAGCGGTTAAAAACACCATTTTCATCTCTCATTTATGTCACTTTTGGTCATGTTTTGCATGTCACTTGAGGTCTTCTTGCCACATTTTTACCAAAGTGCAATATTTCTATATTTGGCTAACTCATTTTTAGGAAATATTGCATATCGTTATAACATTGGGTTTATTATGTAATTTTGGAGCTAATAATGCAGAAATAGGCAAGCAAGGATCCGGCCCTTCAATTTCAAATTCAAATCGCCATCCTTGATGAAGGGAATCCCACAATTAAAAGGAAGAGAAGGTTTCCTAATAAAATCAGCTCAATTATGAAAACATATTGCAAACCAATTAAGGAAAGAATGGTGGCTTGAAGAAATTGAACCACAATTCAAGGGATCACAATTCAAAAATCAAACCGGAACAATTAAGGCATTTATTGAATAGTATAACAGCCCGGACAATTAAGGAAAGGAATCACCAAGGATGTCTTGATCTGCAAGAAAATTTGTTTGAAACAAACTATCGGTAGTTAAACGAAGATCATACTGCAAACCTCGGAAGTTATTGGAGATCTCGATCACACGATCATTGTGAATTCCCCCTTGATTAAGACACGATGAAGAGGCAACCTAAGGGAGTCTATTTAAAGAGAAGATAAACACCATTCACAGGGGAGTTCAACCAGAGAATTTTCTTGGTGATAGCAAGGAAGAAGTCGTCTCCAAGCCTTTAGTTTTTCTTTCTAGTTTCGAATAAATGTTCCTCTTGTCCCTCATGGGACTTAGGGGCTAGTTTAGTTTTCTAAGGCTCCGTGAAGCCTAGGCAGACTTTTTAGTTTTCACATTTTCTTATCAATGAATCGTTTCTAGACTTTTAATTTTATTGCAATTACGGTTCTTTACCGCCATGTGTTTAATGTTTGTGAATGATTTAAGGTGACAGTTTTGTTTGCATGATCATCCTCTCAAGTGTAGGTTTCTCATACGAGTCAAGCCTGGAAAGGATCGCTCGAAGTTGTGTATCTATCACAACTGGGAAATTGTCGCACGTCATAACCTCGCTTTTGACGGCACTTGGCGACACTTGTGATGAGGTTGTGATGAACCTAGAAATTGACTTAGCGTTTTGATTTAACTAATAAAGAGTTATTTGTGAAATGTTTGATCTTTCTCAAGTTAGTGCAACGGAAGTTGACTGGCTTTATCCTTTGTCGAATTTGAAAGACTTGCATATCTTTTATATTTTGTGAAGTTGTTTCTCTTCGTTCAGATCAAGCCTTGACTGGATCATCCGACGTTGTGTAACCGAGAAATCTATCACAACTGTGGAGAAATGACATTTTCGTGAATTCTATTGATTTACTAATTCTCTTCATTCGGGTCAAACTCGAGATTGTGTAACCGAGGAATCTGTCACAACTATTGAGAAATCCTTGAAGTAGTCATATACCTAAGTCTACGTTCGTTCTTCTTCATCTGGACCAAGCCTTGACCTGATCGTCCAGGGTCATGTAACTGAGGAATCTATCACGACTCTTGAGGAACAACTCGCTGGTGACAGACGGGTGTGACTATTCCCTGTTTTATATGTCTCATGCTAAGAAGACCAGTTGGAGTGCATTTTCGGGAAGGATTAGTAGCTATCAGTAGTCTTGGTAGCAACTCTTTAATTGGGATTACCCTTGACCTGGATTGCTCAAGGTCGTGTGATCGGAGAACCTATAACGATGAGGAGTGTCCGCAAGTGACGATTGATTGTGATGATCCATGTGTTGAGTTTGATATCAACCTGAGTCCTTGTATGTACATCCTCAGCTAGACCAAGCCTTGGTGGGATCGTTTGGGGTTGCGTGCAAAGGAGTCTAGCGTAACAAGGGGAAACATGCCAGCTTGTGACGACGAATGATGATGACTCAACAAATTGATTTGAGTGTATTATTTTCAAAGGATTTTAGGGGATATTCCTAACGACAATGTATCTTTCCCCTAGATAACTTCCTCGATCAATCTAAGATTTAGAACAATTAGTTCCTGGATTAGATCAATGAGCAGTGGAATGCTATATGGTTTTATCCTTTGAACTCCTTATGAAATCAATTCATTCATTTTTAATGTTTGACAACCACAAACGAGTATGGGGTGAAACTTTGCCTTGAAAATACCTTTATCATTGATATTTCTCTGTTTACTTTCTCGTATTTGAAAACTCAAAAACAAACCCAACCAACAACATTTTCTCCCTAGTCTAGTGCAATTGAGTTAGGAATCCTACTGGAAACCTAGTTGACCAGTCCTGCGGATCGACCCCAAAGTACTGCAACTACCCGTACGCTTGCGGAAGCAGTAGTTGTGTAATTTTGTGATTTATAAATTTTGAAACTTGCCTTTGTAGTGAACAATTGAGTGTCATTAGAGTTGTCACAACTTGTGTCACAGCCAGACTTTTCTGTTACAACCTGACATCTTATACGACGCGCATCAAGTTTTTGGAGTCATTGTCTTTGACTTGTGTCCAACTAATTCTAGGAACTCTTCTCTCGTTTAAACTAGACTTTTCACGACCACTGTTTATATCATCATTTTTCTTTTTCTTTATTTTTCTTTTCTTTTCTTTTTCTACTAATATGTTGATTGTTACATGCGCAAAACTCTTAGGTCTAAATAACTAATTCCGATTGATCATGAGAATTGAAAGAACCTTTAGGCAAAGAAGGCGAAAACAAAGAAACACTCAATCTCGGACACTAGAGCCTATACTCGACATAGATCCGAATACTGAAAATCCAGATCCAATGGTGAACCAAAATGTCGTTAATGTTGCGGATATTAGGCTCTTAAATGAATTCACTACTCCTGGTAACATTGACCTATCTCCCAGTATTGCGAATCCTGAAATTGCAAATCCTAATTTTGCACTGAATTCTGCCTTTGTCACGGTTGTCTGCTGGCTTAGCTAATGAAGATCCTACTATTCATATACAAACTTTTCTCGAGATTATGAATACTTTTAAGATTAATGGTGTTACTAATGATGCCGCAAGACAACGTTTGTTTCCATTTTCTTTGAGAGACAGGGCTAAAGCATGGTTGAGATCAAAAGAAGCCAATTCCATTGTCATTTGGGACCAGCTAGTGATATAATTCATGGACGAATTTTTCCCACCAAGCAAAACTATTCACCTGAGGAACCAGATCACAACTTCTACAGGAAGAACAACGAGTCATTCTATTAGGCATGGGAGCGCTTCAAAGCTCTGTTGAGGAGTTGTCCTCATCACGGCTTCACGAAAGTGGATGCTAGCACAGACGTTCTATAATAGACTAACAAAATATATTGACTCTTGATGCAGCCACTGGAGGTTCTTTTGGGAACAAGAGTATCAATGACGCCTACAAGATTATTAATGATATGGCCTGGAACAACTATAGCGCTACTCAAGATCGAAACAATGGATAAAAAGTTCAAGTGTGTTCTAGCACTAGAGGTCGGGACCAGATCACACACAAGGTGGAAGATGCCATACAAAAAGCATTTATGAAAATTACCCTCAACGCTGGTCATCACCAGGCGTCACAAGATGCTTGTGTTGGCATTGGTGACATGAGGTATGACAATTGTGGAGCGGTTTCGACCATCTTGCTACTGCCTGCCAAATCCCTTCTTTTCAACCATCACCATCATACTATGTTCAAGACCCTGAAGAACAGAAACTGAATGTTGTTATACCTTTTGGTCAGCAAAACCATCAAAGACCATAGAACAACCCTTTTTTCCCAAACCTATAACCCTGATTGGCAAAATCACCCGAATTTTTCCCACCAAAACAATCATTACCAGCAACCACCAACTTAACAGTCCAATTTCAGATCGAACAATTAATTCCAAAACACCCAATTCAAATCATTACCTGCTTCAAACCCACTTGCCCTACAAAATTCAAATGCCAACAACCAACTTGCACTACCCTCTCCTAAGCCTAACCTCGAAATTATGATGGAGAATTTGATGCAACAGCAGGCTTCCCTGATGAGCTTTCAACAACAACAAAGTCAAATCAGTAACACGGTGAGACCATGCAGTAGCTATTCTCCAAGATTGAGGCTTGTCCACGCACAATAAGATGTTGGAGATTTAGATTGCCCAGCAGGCTGAGTCCTCAGCAAGAAGACCTGGTGTCTTGCCAGGTCAACTTGAAACAAACCTAAAGAGAATTGCAAGGATATTGTTCTTCGAAGCGGCAAGGAGTTTGAGTCAAGAGGATCACTGCAATCGAGCCTCTTTCCATCCTCTTCTGCACCTGATGTCAACCCTAATGAAGAAGAGGATGATATTGAAGAAGTACCTATTGATGAATTTCCACAAGTCAAGATGATCGTCACCACCTAATGTCACAACCGGTAGCACAACCATCATCTCCACCCACTGATAATACAGCTTGTGATGATGCTACACCGAAAGATCAACCCAAGGTGACCATCACCGCTTATTACCAGCCAGTAGTACCATTCCCTCAGTGATTAACGAAGGTTCAGATGGATCAATAATTCACCAGGTTCCTTGAAGTTCTCAAAAAGCTTCATGTGAACATTCCTTTTGTAGAGGCAATCCAACAGATGCCAACATATGTGAGGTTCCTGAAAGATATGCTTTCGAAGAAAAGAAGGATTGATGGTCAAGAGACGGTGACCCTAGCTGAAGGTGCAAGCACCGCCATTCTTAATCGACTTCCACCAAAGTTGAAGGACCCCGAGAGTTTCTCCATTCCCTGCAGAAAGATTGTGAAACCACTAACTCAATTACTGCAGAAAGATGTAGAGTTTCATTTTGATCAATCATGCCTAGAAGCTTTCGAGAAAATAAAGATTGCCCTTACAACTGCACCGATTGTCAAAGCACCTGATTGGTCTCTCCCATTTGAGATCATGTGTGATGCAAGCGATTTTACAGTCGGAGCTATTTTAAGGCAGAAGGTTGATAAAGCTCATCATGTGATTTACTATGCTAGTTGGACCCTAGATCCGGATCAGATGAACTACAACACTACCGAGAAAGAACTGCTTGCGGTAGTGTTCGTCATCGACAAGTTTCGACAATATCTACTAGGCTCCAAAGTTATCATCTATATTGATCATCAATTTGTCCTGCACTTGTTGATGAAGAAAGAAGCAAAACCACGACTTATCAAATGGATCCTACTTCTCCAGGAGTTCGGCTTGGAGATTAGGGACAAAAGTGGTTCTGAAAATCTTGTTGCTGACCATTTGTCCGCTCTATTTTCTACAAGAAGCGTTGTCGCATCCAGCATCACAAGAAGCGTCACAATTGCTATCACAACTGCAATCACCAGCATTGTCACAAGCTATCACGACCCATTTGTGATGACTTTCCTGACGAGAACTTATATGCTTTACTAAATTCAAATCTTCCATGGTTTGCTGACATCGTTAATTTCTTAGCAGTTGGAGTACTACCACCCTCGATGAGTCATCAACAAAAGAAACTATTCCTTTCTAAACTCAAGCATTACTACTGGGATGACCCCCTGTTATTTAGAAATGTGCAGACGACCTATTCCGAAGACATATCCTTGAAGAAGAGTCACACGAAGTAAGTAAGAAGTGACATTCATCCCCTTATGGTGGACATGCCAGCGCGCAAAGGACATCTACCAAAATCCTTCAAGCAGGCTTCTGTTAGCCTTCATTATTTAGATATGTTTACAAGTATGTTACTTCCTACGATAGCTGTCAAAGGAACGGTAACATATCCAGAAGACATGAGATGCCACTCAAGGGCACTCTCGAAGTAGAATTGTACAATGTGTGGGTATCGACTACATGGTCCATTTCCCATTTCAGGGCGATACAAATATATCCTTGTCATCGTCGATTATGTTTCTAAATGGGTCAAAGCTCTACCTACTAATTCTTGTGATTCTAAGACTGTGCAAAGGCTCTTCAACAAAGTGATCTTCCCCAGATTCGAAATTCCTAAAGCCGTCATCAACGATGGAGGGTAGCGCTTCTTGGAGAGGTAACTCAAGAATAATGTTCTACAAATATGGTATAGTGCACAAGGTCGCAACTCCTTATTACCCACAAATGAGTGAGCAAGTCGAAGTATCCAATCGACAAATCAAGAGCATCTTGGAAAAGGTGGTTACAAAATCGCGAAAGGATTGGAGCAGCTGACTTGCTGAAGCACTATGGGCATACCGCACAACCTACAAAATGTCACTAGGTACAACTCCTTATTGACTTGTCTATGGGAAGTCATGTCACTTTCCTATTGAATTGCAGCATAAGACATATTGGGGAATCAAGGAGATTAACCTAGACATGAAGACTGCAGGAGAAGAAAGGATGTTACAACTCGCTGAGTTAGAAGAATTATGCCTTGATGCATATGAGAACTCTCAAATCTACAAAGAGCGCACTAAGGCCTGGCATGATAAGAAAATTCTGAAGAAGCATTTTAAAGTAGGAGATCAAGTCCGTTATTCAATTCCTGATTCAAGTTATTCCCGGGAAAGTTAAAGACTCGATGGTCGGATCCATTCTTGGTCACCAAGGTATCCAGCTATGGAGTTCTAGATCTTGCCACTGCCCATGGGAGAACGTTCATAGTTAATGGGCATAGGGTCAAGCTATATCATGAAGGAGAAGACGGAGAAAATGCATCACTTGTGTATCATCACAACCTAGCGGATCTGCTTATGATACAACTTGACTGAGATCGAAACTTTAGCAAAGTCCACCCAAGGACTATAACTAGGATGCTAATTGGGAGGCAACTCAGGATTTCATTTTATCTTTTTACTTTTTCTTTTTCAAGTCTTAAGACTGGGGGTATAAATTTGAGGTGTCACCCACGGAAGCCGACAAGTTGTGATGCACAACAATCGCTTACGGTGGTAGGTCATTTTTGTACTGACAAAAATTTTTGAGTCTATGTTTTATACAGGTTACATCTAACAAGTCAATGAGGGACAGGCAGTGATGCACCACTTGTGATGAGCATGATTGTGGATTGAGTCAGTTCAGAACCCGATATTCAAACACTTGCATCGAAAAGCAAGCTTGTAGTGGTTGGCGGTATCAACTCATCCAGCCGTCAAAACCCCACTCAATCGTGGATTTGCAATATTCTTGGGACTCAACAACATTCAAATATAAACTACTTTCACATCCGCCTGCAGACGCCATCATCACACCTGTCGCGTCTGCACAAAGATCAACAAAATCAAACGGCTCATTTCTCACCCTCATCACTGCTTTCCATCACAACCGTCATCATCACTACCTTTCATCACAACCATCCTTTTCACTGCCTTACTAACTGCCCTCACCTATATAAGCACCCCCACGCAAAACCCTAAACCTACCTTACCTTGCCGCCTAAACCATCTTCATGAACTTTTGCCTCCCTAAGCACTTACTCCTCATTTCACCGTGAAAAGAGCCCCACAATTCGCTCTCTGAGTGATCGCAACCTATTCTTCCTGTCAAGATAATGTCCACTCATATCCATAAGAAGAAGAAGCAAGGGACGAATAACAAGCGGAAACATATCAGGAAGAAGGTCGTCCCTTGTCCCAGCACTGACAAACCTCATACCATCAACTGGACAGAGGAAGAGATTGAGGAAGATAACATCTCCCTCATCTTGTGGGCGATGAAGACCCTGAAGCCTGAAGAGAAGGGCGAGTCGTCACAATTGATACTGCCCAGCACCGAGCCACCACAGGTGATGACCACATCTGCTGAAATTCCATCGATGACAACTGCAACAGAGGTTGAGAGAACAAAGGAGATTCCATCACCTCTGTTCCTTGTCACCTCCTATGATCTCAACTCATCACCACTAGAGGAGGAGACGAAGGAAGCCTCCCCATAGGCTAGACTCCAGATGCCCCCCGAGGCGCCACAACCATCGTGTCCACCCTCTCTGACATCTCTACATCCATCTCATTCCCTTCCACCCGTACCTTCATCACTGAGACCATAACCATCACCCTTAGCCCTTATCCTCTCGCCACCGAACAATTCAACTATATCGTCACCTACCCACGCTTCACCATTACCACCTCCGCGCCGCCATCTTCGCGACCCTTAGAGCAAACACCTCCAGCATCACCACCATCATCAGTCTACACCCCTATAACCACCTCTTCTTATTCTACTCTTCCATCGGCGCATACTCTGGAGGATGAAAGGAAAGCTCCTCCTTCTATCATTGTGCCTCCACCCAGTCAAGTCGTGCTCCTCAATGCTAAGCACGAGCAGCACTTGTGAAAAATCAAGGACTAGGACTTCCAGGCTACCTGTATCTCCATGACATGATGCTATTTGAGTTGAGTATTCTGGAAGATGTGGAGTATTGCATCAGCCGCATTGACATTATCAAGTTCTTCAGCAATTGGCCAAGCTATTCGTGCCTCTCCATCGAGTTCTTGAGCACACTGCGGGTTGAGAAGCAACTCGATGATCATGACTTCATCCACTTCCGACTCTACAACCGAGGTTTCCTATTGACCCTTCAAGAATTCAATAGAGCGCTCAACCTCCCGACCACCAGCGTTTGATCACCACCGAAACATTTCAAGCATCGAGAGGTCTGAGAGTGGCTCACCGGCAAGAAGAGTCGACTTCAAGAAGATGAAGTCGATATCCATCCAGAACCCAGCTTTCAGGTATATACAATGGGTTCTCTGCAATACAATTTTTGGCAGCACCAATTTTGAATCAAAAGTCCACTAGTTCGAGTTGTTCATCCTGTGGGGGATGATCAAAGGAGTGCAGATCAACCTCGCGCCCTTCTTCTGGACCAACTAGTCAAGCTCTCTTCAAGTACCACCGGCGCCATCTGCATCACTAGCCTCATCACCCCCATCCCCACAAGCCTTGGACTCAGCCTCCAAGGACTCTGACCCACAAAAGGAAGCGGTTATATCGACATTCCAAACCTCATCCATATGAAGCTTCTCTACTAGAAGGATGATGGTCTCTACCTATGCTTCGATCACACAGATAGCATGCTCCTCCTCCCCTGCCTTGCAAAGACAAACATCATCAAGGGACAAAATTGGTTGATCCTATTGGACAAGGAGAATGACGACCACTGTGATGCCCACACTTGTACCCAAGAAGAATAAGAGGAAGGCATCTACCACTATCGACCCCGTTACCACCGGCGTCACCACTGAGACCCCGCGAAAAAAAAAGCTCGCCAGCAGCACAGCGTCTCAGGCATCAGCCCCGACAGCTTCCATTGAAGACATTCAAGAGCTCCTTGACCTTTTCCAGATGCTCATCATGTAGAACACTCAAATCCAAGTGTCACAAGCCAAGACCGAGCGAGAGGTGGCCGCACTGAGGAAGCTAATGGAAGCAACACCTGCGGCAAAAGAAGACGACGACAATGACTCCGATTGAGGTAGATCGGTCTTGTCACTTGTTCAAACACTGGGGACAATGTTTTGGAAAAGCTTACGGTAGGGCACCATGGTATTTTTTTCTTTTCCACCTTTTTGTACTACCATGGTGTATTTTGCTGTGTTTTTCGATTCCTTGAAAATTTTTCTTTTGTTATATTTTCTTGAGGTATTTGGCACTCTAGGTTCGGCAAATTTTAGAAGCACAAAGGTAAGACTATGAAAGCCGACACATGTAACCTCAAGATATGAATGATAAAAAAGGTTTCATTGACTTATGCTGATATCACTAATCCCTAATTCTTAACATGTATCTTTTCTAACCACTTCGAAATTTCTCTTGTTTGTTTCCTGCTTTGTTTCTTCTAGCATCATTTAGGGAGCATTTGAGATATGTAACCTAACTGCATTTTGGTCCTTTGTAAAATCACCCAGCACCCTTTATGAAACACAAACACCTCTAACACTTTGTTTTTGGATCAAAGTTTCGCAGAAACTTGACACTCACGAAAATAGTCCTTGGATCTTAGAATTTGACTATCCAATTAACAATCCAGGTCTTTCCCCAAGGTAGAGCAAGACTAAAAATATGAGTCAGAAAACTCCATGTGTGAAAATCGAAGTCAATTTTTGCGTCACAACCACCATCACCACCATGCTTGTAATACCACTTGTGTCGACCGTAAAATGTTTGAGCCTAAGTGATCAAGAGGGTTAGTCGAACTCCACATAAAAGAGGGTTAGTTGAACCCCACTATGAGGATGAGCTTGAAAGATCAAGAGGGTTGGTCTAACCCCACAAAGAGAAAAGAGGGTTAGTTGAACCCCATCGAGCGCTCTAAGCAATATCAGCTCTAGAATTCACTAACGTGATCCAATGCCTATACTTTGTCACACCCTCTGAAGGTCTTATACAATTTAGTTGTGTTGTTGTGATGTTTCTTTTTTGAGAATTTTCATGCATCCTATTCAAGCTGAGGGAAGAAAAATATTGAAGACTTAGTGCTTGTTCTACTGTAAGGAAATAGGAGTTTTGAGCAATGATTAATTCTTAGCTCTAAAAGATGGTTGTGGCAAGTTGTCAAGGGTCTCATGAGTATAATCATGCATAATTTATACTCATGGCAAGTTGTCAAGTTGTCAAGGATCTTCAGTGATACAAAAAATAAAAGGATAATTCATTAAAAACACACCTTAAATATTGTTGGGATGTGATGTGCAATTGGACTCGTTTGCTAACATGTTTATTCTTCTAGCGTGTTTTCATAAATTCCCTAATTTGGGACAAGCAAAGATTCAAGCTTGCGTCAGTTGATGAGTGGTTAAAAACACCATTTCACTCGTCATTTATGTCACCTTTTGGTCGTGTTTTGCATGCCATTTGAGGTCTTCTAGCCATATTTTTATCAAATTGCAACATTTCAATATTTGACTAACCCATTTTTAGAAAAAATGCATATCATTATAAATTTGAGTTTATTATGCAATTTTAGAGCTAATAATGCAGAAATAGGCAACCAAAGATCCGGCCCTTCAATTTTAAATTCAAATCGTCATCCTTGATGAAGGAAATCCCCACAATTAAAAGGCAGAGAAGATTTTCTAATCAAGTTGACCCCAATTATGGAAACATATTGCAAACCAATTAAGGAAAGAATGACGGCTTGAAGGAATGCAACCACTATTCGAGGGATCACAATTCAAAAATGAAACACGGACAATTAAGGCGGTTATTGAAGATTATAATAGCCCGAACAATTAAGGAAAGGAATCACCATGGATGTCTTGATCCGCAAGAGAATCTGTTTGAAACAAACTACCGATAGTTAATTGAAGATCATAAGCAAACCGGCGAAAGTTTTTGGAGATCTCGATCATATGGTCATGGTAAATTCCCCCTTGATCAAGACACGATGAAGACGCAACCTGAAGGAGTCTATTTGAAGAGAAGTTCAACACTATTCACAGGGGAGTTCAACCATAGAATTTTCTTGGTGATAGCAAGGAAGAAGCCGTCTCCAAGCCTTTAGTTTTTCTTTCTAGTTTTCGAACAGTGTTCTTAGTGTACCTCATGGGACTTAGGGCTAGTTTAGTTTTCTAAGGCTCTGTGAAGCCCCAGGCAGATTCAGTAGTTGTCATGTTTTCTTATCAATGAATCATTTCTAGACTTCTAATTTTATTGCAAGTTTGGTTCTTTACCGCCATGTGTTTAATGATTGTGAATGATTTAAGGTGACAGTTTTATTCGCATGATCATCCTTTTAGGTGTAGGTTTCTAATACGAGCCAAGACTAGAAAGGATGTCTCAAAGTTGTGTATCTATAACAACTACGAAATTGTCGCATGTCACAACCCCACTTGTGATGAGGTTGTGTTGAACCTAGAAATCGACTTAGCATTTTGAGTTAACCGAGAAAGAGTTACGTATGGAATGTTTGATCTTTCTCAAGTTAGTGCAACGGAAGATGGCTGACTTTATCCTTTGTCGATTTTGAAAGACTTGCATATCTTTTATATTTTGTGAAGTTATTTCTCTTCATTCGGGCCAAGCCTTGGCCGAATCACCCGAGGTTGTGTAATCGAGGAATCTGTCACAACTGTGGAGAAATGATATTTTCTTGAATTCCATCAATTTACTTATTCTCTTCATTCGGGTCAAACCCGAGGTTGTGTAATCGAGGAATCTGTCACAACTGTTGAGAATTGGAAAATTCTCAACAGTTAAGGAACCTAAGTATGTGTCCGTTCGACCAAGCCTAAATCGGATCGTCTAGGGTCGTGTAACCGAGGAATTTATCATGACTGTTGAGGAACAACTCGCTGGTGACGGACGGGTGTGACTATTTCCTATTTTATATGTCTCATGCCAAGAAGGCCAGTTGGTGTGAATTTTCAGGAAGGATTAGTAGCTATCAATAGTCTCGATAGAAACTCTTTAATTGGGATTACCTCTTACCAGGATTGCCCAAGGTCATGTGATTGGGGAACTTGTCACGACGAGGAGTGTTCGCTAGTGACGATTGATTGTGACGATCCATGTCTTGAGTTTGATATCTACTTGAGTCATTGTCTGTACATCCTCACCTAGACAAAGTCTTGGCGGAATCGTCTATGGTTGCGTGTAGAGGAATCTGGCATAACAAGGGGAAACATGCCAGCTTGTGACGATGGATGGTGACGACTCAACATATTGATTTGAATGTATTGTTTTAAAGGATTTCAAGGGATATTCCTGTTACGATAGCGGATCTTTCCCCTGGATAAATTTCTCGATCAATCTAAAATTTAGTACAGTGAGTTCTTGGATTGGATCAGTGAGCAGTGGAATGATGCATGGTTTTATTCTTTGAACTTCTTATGGAATTGATTCATTCATTTTTAATGTTTGACAACCACAAACGAGCCTAGGATGGAACTTTGTCTTAGAAATACCTTTATCATTGATATTTTCTCTGTTTACTTTCTCGTATTTGAAAACCCAAAAAAATCCAACCAACAACATTTTCTCCCTAGTCTAGTGCAGTTGAGTTAGGAATCTTCTTGAAAACCTAATTGACCAGTTCTGTGGATCGACCCCAAACTAATGCAACTACCCGTGCGCTTGCGGAAGCAATAGTTGTGTAATTTGGTAATTTATAAATTTTAAAACTTGCCTTTGTAGTGAACAATCGGATGTCATTAGAGCTGTCACAACTTGTGTTACAGCCGGATCTAATCTGTTACGACATGACCTATTACATGACGCGCATCAATTATGTAGCATCGAAGTACACCGACATTGAATCTGGATCACATTACCCGCCATCAATGCCAAAAAAATTAAAATCAACCTTGCCATAGTGGGGATGATACAATCATCATAATTAAACGGAGGATTCAATGAAAGCCCTCACGATCATCTGGATCATTTTTTTTGAACATATGCAACACTTTTAAGTGCAATAATGTCTCAATGGATGCTGCTCGTCTATGGTTATTTCCTTTTTCCTTACGCGATAAAGCTTTCACTTGACTAAAGACTTTACCTGCAAGATCAGTAACTGATGACAGGAAATTTACCCTAAATTTTCATATGCAAAGTCTACATTGTCACCATGAATTTCGCAACTTAACATGCATATCGTCACAAATTTTCATAGCCTTTGCATCTTTTAAAATTTCGTGGATATAAATACATATTTTTACTCCCTAGTCTCTTTAAGTGAAATTATGAGTGATAATACCTGATTTTCCCTGCAGGGACTTAGCTAGGGTTGTATTACACTTATGCAAGAATATCGGACATGGGGACACCATGTGTTCAAAACCTGACGTCACTACCTGCCATTCCTCTATCGACTTTTTAGTACAAATGCAAAAGATTCCTTTGTTGTTTTCAGGCATGATTCGCAAGAGTAGGCAACAGACAAGTGGCAGGTGTTGATTGGAGGATAGGGGAGGATAAAAAACAAGAAGGAAAGAGAAAGAGTTCCGCATCCGAGAGGAAAGGGAGCCATCGCAATTACCAGGAGAAAGGAAGAACCAGAAAGGAAGATCGAAGGTTTCAGGCTAGGATAGTGGGGAGTATCATTAGTGTTTTGTAATTCCAACTTTTGTAAGCTTTCCGATGATGAACTCCTATTTTGATTTTTGCTTGATGTTTGTAATGGGTGTGATTGTCTAAACGTTTGAGCTTGGATATGGGATGATTTGAGAACTCTATTTGCAGTTTTAAACTATTCTTTTAATGATTTAATGTTTCCATTTGACTTTCCAATCTTCTCTGTATAATGTGCTTTTGCATGTGTTGTTCTTGATGTTGTGAGTTGCTTGTTATCCTATTCTCGGTGGAGGGTAAGAGCCAAGAGGATATACTCTTTCATTGAGAAGAAATAGTGTGTTCATGTTCATATTATCTTTTAGTTGGATTGTTCTTCACATCTTTGTTGCAACCCTGTCTCGAGAGGGAAGGATATGTTGCAAGGGAACTACAAGAATCCGAGAAGGGTTTTAAGGGATGTGATTTTCATTCCATCTTCATTGGGTTGAGATCAAGAGGGAGAACCCTTTTATTCAAGGGATCTGTGCGTGGCCGAGAGGTTCAACGGATACCTAGAGTTGATTGGATAGAAGTTATCCATTGCATTGAGAGATTGCGTGTGAAAAGTTTTAGGGATTTGAGTGCATGCCTTGATTACGAGGGTAGCTGGGCTTGTTATCTTAATATCTCATGTCACCATTGTTTGAGCTTCATGTGTTCGTTAGCAATTAGAGTTTGAAAATGATTCTCATGTCCTGGTTATTTCTCCGTATTTGAATGATTCATTTTCCTTCGCATTTGATCTACTTCTGCTCCTTTTAAATCTTAAAAACACCAAAAATATTTTATTTTATTTTACTTTTCATATTCAAGTTTCATTTCATCAGATTTTTTGCATCATATTTCCCTCTTTTGATTTGATTCGTGGTAGGATAAAGTAATTGGATTGTGAAATTCTAATTTTTCTATGCATTCGATCCTAAAATACTACAAAAAAAATCGTATACTTGCGGTTGGAGCTATGTGTTTATGTTAATTTTTAAGAATTATTGATAATTTATCTCTATTCAATTATCACCAAGTCCAGAGTCGTCAAATCTTGATATTCTGAAATTTGTTGACTCTTTATATCGACACAATATTTGCCCATCAAATTTTTGATGTCGTTATCGGAATTTTTTTTTTATATTCAATTCTTTGTTCGATATCGAATTAAATCATCTACTTTCATTTTTTATATTTAAGTATCATTATTTATAATTCACTTTAGAATTTTTACTTTATAAGCAAAAGAGCAAGTAAGGAGAAATGCCCCATTAATATCATAGCTCCGGCTAATGCTATGGACTCGTGAAAGTTAACAATCTTAAAAGGTAGAGATCTTAATTTTTTCTTCAAAAAAATTGAGATGCGAGGAACTTTTAAAATTATAGTATAAGTATCCTACTAATAAGCTAGGGTTGAAATTTTTTGTGTTAGGATATGCTGTTTGTTTATTACAACACAAAATCAAGCAGCAATATCATTTTTGTCCATATTTTTCGGGTCATATTATTTTAGTAATAATAATAATAATAATAATAATAATAATAATAATATAATAATAATAATAATAATAATAATAATAATAATAATATATTACTCATCACTATCATCAGGTTCTACGTGGGAATCCAACGGCTGGGAGCGGATCCACTTCTCCTGCCGCCTCTCTTCACAGAAGCCTGGAGACGACGACGGCTCTCCAGTTTTTATTTTAAACCTTGTTTTTTTTTTCCGAATCGCAGTGTTCGATTTTTTCCCCTTTTTCGTGCTGCTTCCCATCAGCAAGAAATAATTTAGCATCAAATCCGATGTTTCTGTCGAGATTTGGTCGTCTCGGCGCTCGACTGGTGAAGGTTTCAGGTTTTGTTCTCTTTCTCCTCCTCCGCCTCCTCGACCAACACATTATTCTGATCATTTTAGTTTTTCCTACGAAGCTTTGTTTGCAAACGGATTTATTTATGTTGTCTATTTGGTGGAGATTGAAACCTTGAGATTTATTTTGAAGTCAGGGTTTAATGTTGGTTACATCGAAGATTTGGGTATGTAAGTACAAGATAAAGGAAAAAGAATTGCTTTTTGTCGAAGAACGGTTATTATTACTGTTATTACTGCATTTTTGCATGAACGCAGAACTGCTTTCGATTGTGAGCTCAATAGGATTGGTGTAGAAAGGTTCAGTTGATTATGCCTGGTTTGTAAGCGAGTAAGAAACAAGTTGAAGAAAAGTATGATTTATAAGAAATGGCTGTAGTTAAAAAATTCATTGTTGAAGTGTATGTCAGACCAAATAATATTTAGAGCTGATTTGAATTTGTTACTCATACACCAAAAAATGTTCAATAAAATTGAAACATTTCTACCTTTCAAACATTTCTGAATTAAATTTTAACTTTTGTCAATTATGAGAACAAAATATTGATATGTCTGTTTTCCCCCTAATGTAATTCACTTCTTTGTACAGGTCAACATGGTGTAATTAGAAAAGCCTATACTGGTGGATCTACCAGACATTATTTATACAATGTGGTTAGTAACACCTAAACTCCTCCAGATCAGTAGGAAAGACTATAACAGTTGGTTAACTAACTTTACTTTTCCTGTAGAATCCTTAATTCAAGACAAAATAAAGTATTTATTTGGTTTATGTCTTTTCTTTGGTTTGTCAACTTCTGAAAATTTTGATTTTAAAAAAATCTGCTGCACTAATGGTATCAGCATTTGTCATTTGGGAATGATATCTGCATTTATCTTGAACCAGACAGTTGTTATGAGTGTGAAATTTCCTAGGTTTTATACTTAGCAAACCGTTGTTATTTTCTCAAACAGCCTCCTTGGTAGGGTTGCGTGCATACCCCCCTCTTCCTTCCCCACCTGGGGAACACTTGTGTGTGGGGTTTACCCTCATTGGTAATGCTGTCAATTTTGAGATACTGACATGGTCGAGCTAAAAAGTGTAAATTAGCATTCTTTGTATCGTAGCCTGTAAGTCTCGAGGCTTCTTGTTTTCTGAGTCCAAATTACATTTGGATTCTCAAGTTAACTATCATAAGTAGGGGATTTCTTACAGACATTTTGTCAATACTGGAATAAATCTTCAGAATTGATCTGATAGTTGATTTAATTCTTTAAACTTTGACTCGATAATTAATTCTTTATTAAGGGATAATCATATGACTGCATGCATAAAGTATATTTGTCCATTAAAGGAATTCTTAGTATTTGGAACCTTTTTCTGATTTAATTTCTTTATAATTGTGTTACTGAAACTTTTGTTCGTCCCATTCTTTTCATACGGCACTTTAATATGTGCCTGTTGCTATGTAAATAGTGCTTTTGTAATCTCAGTTATTGTATGGCAAATCATAGTAGTTGCATTTATGTAACTTAGTGGAGCCCATGTAGGAAAACACAAAATGGGTGAAACCTGGTTAGATATTGAATATATGTTCTCCCTTTCTCTGCTTCTTGAAAGAAAATGCAAGTCTAGACCCCCAAGAAAAAAGTACAAGTCTTGGTAAATATAGATGGCTTGACAAATGCATGGCATGAGCATTTGTGGCGCATTCTGTGAAAATGTAGGATCTATCTGTGGATAATATGCCACATTGGTGCCATGTCAGCACAAAAAAATTTATGTCAGTTAGTTACTTTCACCTTTTCACAAGGGAGCAACAAGTACGGTAGTTGGTCTTTCGATCGCATATCAACTAAATAAAATGCGCAAACCCATTTTCAGTATGCCGAACGGACCTCTGTCTAGTTGCTCTTACCATTGTGTCCATTTTCTTATGTTCCTGGTTATTTCTTACTCTTAAATGTATTGTATTACAGCAGCTTATATGAATCAATGAATTCAGATGATTAACACCCTGGATAATCATCCTTTTTCCCTCTAAAAGAAAGAAACTTGTAATATTAATGCTTTCCACTATGCACCCAGAATTATGGTTTCAGTTATATGCAGCTTTTTACATATCTTCGGTAACTGTTATTTGTCTCATAATTTTTCATGTTCTCCCTCTCAAAAAAAAAAAAAAATAAAGAATCATGCCCTGTTCAGTACTTTAATATATACATATGACTATTGTGTAAATTTTCTGATAATTAGTTGTTCTTTCTACTCCATGATAAATAAATGCATAATTTGTACGTGTAATGTAATATCTAACAATTTGTGTTCAGATTAGTCGTCAGTTTTCGAATGCATCCACTGATAAAACTGGGGATGAAGGGAAAGGACATGAAGGAACGTAAGTGATCGATCCTGCTTTCTGAATTGCTAAATATAAAATATATATTGTACATTAAGATGTTTGAAATTTTGAATTCTTGTTACAATATGTTATTTTATTGAGCCATCACTTATGTTCTAAAAAAGTTGTGTTCGCCAGTCATTTTGATTCCTCTGTGTCTTAGTTTCTTCTTTCTTCGGTCATTCCTACTTTTTCAATTAAACTATCTCAAGGATTGTAACTTGGTGCTCATAAACATGGTTGTCAAGATCTCGATCTAGATCTTAAGATCTTACGATTTTACGATCTTGAGCGCCCTCATCGATCTCGATCTTAATGTGAGGATCTTATGGGTAAGATCTTAATAGGATCTTAATTTATGTCGTACGATCTTACGATCTTATCCGATCCAATACGATCTCAAATAAATATTTTAATCATTTAAAAAATAGTAGCTTTTACAATTTTGATAATAACAATGAATACAAATAGAGTTCAATAGATTTTTCTTATAAATTGATCAAATTATGATCTATTGAAGTTGAATTCAAAATTTGAGTGCAAAAAAAAGTAAAAAATATATATTTTATATTAAAATATATTATTTTATTAATTTGTAGGATCTTACGATCTTTGATCCGATCTTACGATTTTCGATCTTATGTCCCCCTTACGATCTTACTTAAGATCTCGATCTTGACAACCTTGCTCATAAAGGATTTCATTATACTTGATATGGTACTATCTATTCATTTTGAAGCTTCTTATAGACATAGATCTAGCTCTAGCTTTTCTCCTTCACTTTTCAGACCCTGTATGTTGCCTTTGCCCCACAATGCATCTCACCTTGCCACTCTATCTATAGCAAGGAATAGAGGGGCTTATTCGATTTCACATTCTCTTTCTGTCCCTTGCCTGGTTCTAACACATCTCTTCTCCATTGTCGAAGAGTATGTATAAGATGGATATTAAGTAGATTTGTCAAGTCATTGTGGATTTGCATTCCCAACCTCGAGTTCGCACACATCACATTATGTTTTCTGTTAATGTATGTTATTCCCAGTGTGCCACGCGGGAGGTTGTGGCTATTGGAGGTTTCTTACTTTAGCCATCTTCTTTCTTTAGAAAATGGCGGTAATTTGTTCTCTAACTTCCATTAGTGAAGGGATTTTTGAAAGAAGAAACTATGTTCTTTAATTCCTTGATGCAACGAAAAGTTTTTGTCCATGACCTTCTCAAAAGAGAAAAATGCTCTTGTCCATAAGAAGGGGAAATTTTTAGCCATCTAGATAGTCATAACTACGACACATTTACTCATCTTTTAGGATTTTGAAAAAAACTTGTTGATGAGAAAATTATGATGGCAATACGCTAGCAAGTGCACTAGTCGCTCAACTAATAAAATGAAGAGTAACGTTATTGATCCCACGAGAACTATTTAATTCATGCTCTCCAATCCCAATTTGTTATGTGAGAAATTATAAAGATATAAAATAAAATTAATCAAAGAACTCAGACATTATGAAAGTATGATGATGATAAAGTTAGATGAAATCCTAGATGACACTATTGTTATCTTTTGAACAATTGAACTTAAATTGATAGTAGAGAATACTTAAAATATGACCCACCAATCTTTCAAGCTCGAGTTAACTATTCTGAAAATAGAAAGGCAAAAATTAATGCTTTTGATTTTTAGTCCTAAATAGTTTATTAATCAAGATGCTTTAAGATGGATTCCCTCTCAGATAGTAGCTCTTTCGATTTCTTCCTAAGCGACTACACAATTTTAGGGTTCTTTCGAATCACTCAAGTTGTGGTATAAACCCTAGATCAATCTCAAGAATAATTCACATGTAAGGATCAAAACAATTCCTTTTAGATAGAGATCAAACCAAGCAATAGAATAAACTCATAAACAAGCATTAAACTCAAACATGCATATTATCAAAAGTTCAAATAAAAAGTAACTTGAAATCTATTCACCCAATTACGGAGTTCAACTAGTTTCTTTAATAACTCCTTAACGGATAAAATCAAACAATGAAAAAGGTCTGAAATAAATTTGAACTCTGTTTGAAAGAAGGGAAGCAAATAGAATTTGGATCAACAAGGATGTCCGTGACGGTATCCCGTGATTTCCCATGTTGAATGCTCTCCAAGGCCTCTGAAGCTTTCTTCTCCTTCTGTGTTGTAGTTCTAATTTCTTTCGTCTCTGGCTTCAATGATGACCTTTTAGGTGCTTTAGATCACCTTTTATAGCTTTTGTAGAGTCTCCTAGGATTTAAAATTTGAATTGGTTTGGAGCGAAGTCCACATTCAATCGTAAAAATTGACAATTCACGACCCATAAGTAGCCTTTACGACCCATGAAATATCATATATCAGGGTCCTTCATGGCCTGTTAACCAAAAGGATGAAAAGCCAACCTTTTGTAGTGCCCGAAAAGCTCCATAGTGGCATGTGAAATTTCTCATTTCACGGCCCATGAAGGACCGTGAAATTTATTTCACACCCCATTGAATTCATTTCAAGCCCCTTAAATTTCTTTGCAAGATGACATTTTTTGTCTCGTTTTCTTCTCCTGATCAATAAAAACATAGACTTTGGATAAATCATTAATTCAAAGAAAATATCATAAAATTAATAATGAAATGAATGAAAAACATTCAAATAAAGTAATTAAACAGATACAAAATGTATGCAAGAAATGCATGCATCGCTTGTGGTACTTGTATTTTCACGTGCATCTTTTGTTCAAGTTATAACTGTTGAGCACTTAAGTTTACATTATTTTAAGAATTGTCATATGGACAAAGAATGATGGCTGAACACCTTAGTACTCATACTTGCAGTTGAGATTAAACAACCTCTGATAACGTTGATTTCTTGTGCTAACCATTTGAAGGTTTAGTTTGATCTCTTCTGATTGTGTTATTTGATATCTTTCTTAATTGAGACTAATTTTTGCTAAGCTTCACATTTCATGCAATTAGATCATTGTACCTATATCATGTTGCTTCACTTCACCTTTATCAGTTTTTGTTTTGAGATGTGCTACGACATGCAAAGATCTCGTAAATGAAAGTAGTCTTATATGTTATGCTCTTGTTTCTCTTTATGAATTGGGGATTTGTATGTTTCTTCAAATCTAAGCCAGAGAACTTTCTGGTCATGCAGAATATCTGTGACCTTTGTGTCCGCAGATGGGGAAGAGAAACTTGTCAATGTTCCTATTGGAATGTCAATGTTAGAAGCAGCTCATCAAAATGATATCGAACTTGAAGGTGAAAACTTGATCATTTGAACTCAGATTTACATCTTTCTTGAGATGATATCATTTCTTTGCTCCTGCTTGATAACTTTTGGTCATGAATTATCCATTCACTCATTAACTGGGTTTTGGTTGTATATGAATAATGTGGGTTTGAAATGTAGGCAGTCACTAAACTTTGGTAAAATCCTTGCCAAGCTCACCCGAGTTTGATTTTCACCATTCCCGTCATTCAAGTATATTACTGTTATTGAAGAGGTCACCACACCGTTAACGTTTCAAACTGTTCAAGCAATACTAAAAAATCATCTGATTTTTGGACCAATTTTACAAGTCTACCCTTTGGACAGTCCTTTTCATTTTTTTCCCCTTCGTCCTTCACTCGTCCGTTGGTAAGCATTTTATATTCTCTTTTTTTTTCTTGGAACATGGACATGGATTTGATGCTACATTTATTGTTGTCATCAATAGGTGTAGTTATGTTATTTCATGATTAATTAATAGCACCAATGAAGAAAGAGAGAATTAAGAAATTAAAAAAAATAGAAGAAAGAATCGATGACAGGAAGGAGAGGCCTCATTAAGCATAGCTTTATATATATATATATATATAAGATTTTTTCTTATGATGATTGCTAATATTTTTTTTAGTTTATGTTAAGAAATGAAATTCAATTAATTTTTTCCTTAGCAAGAATGTCAATGTTAATACTAGTATTTTCAGTTTAAGAAAGGAATGAGATGAAGAATAATGATCACAAATGCAATTTATGAAGTGAAGAAGTGAATTAGCCAAAATTTATTATTAAGTGATTATTTAAGAACATATTTATGCTTGTTAGAAAGAGAAGAGTGGAAATAAAAGATATAGAATGTTAAAAAAACTAAAAAAAGGGATAGATCAAGAATGTTTTTTGAAATTGTCCATATCTTCAGATGTTAGTTATATATAAATTATAGGTGAGCTACTCTCCTTAATTTAATGTATGTTATGATGCCTCGTCAATTTGAAATTGTTACGATTTTAACTTAAAACTCTTAAACTAAAGAAATAATTTTCAGATAGTTTTATTCAGAGCCCTAAGTTTTTTTATTGATTTTATATTTTATAATAATAAGAAGAAATATTTTGTTTTACAAGTTGATAAGAGTGACATATATTAATGTTTCGATGTCATCAACTTATATTATATTTGCATAATTTATAATTTAATTAAATAATTATATATATATAAGAATATATTCAAATAAAAAATAACTTTATGCTAAAAAATTTAGTTAAGTAGGACTTTATTGGATAGTATTTTTTTATATTTAAAAATCATATAGATGCTTTAGATGCCAAAAAAATCTAAAATCCTAAACTGGATTGAATCAATGTTTTTTAAGATTTTTTTCGTACACCTTCTATAAATATCCCTTCGTAGAATCCAACAGGGTTGAACGTCAGCAAGGAGGGGATTTTGGGGAAGAAAGAGAAAAAAAATATTTGAATGGTATAACTATATATTTAGATAGGAGACTATGCTATTATATTCCACCTTTGAGGTCGTTAGCTACATAACCGAGGAGTGACCCATGTGATTGTTTTACACAACCTGAATGATGGAAACTGTGAAAAACCAAACGTGAGTGATCTCAATGATGATTTTACACTAGTTTGATGACCTGAATCACTTCAAAACCGGATACCATGATTATTAGCCAGAAAGACAGTCCCAATTAACTTTTCTTCTGATGTAATTTCAGGTGCCTGTGAGGGCTCACTTGCTTGCTCCACTTGTCATGTCATTTTGATGGTATATTGTATTTAAGTTTATGCCAATATAAAAGTAAATATGGTTTCTTTGAAAACATGAAAGCATGACATAGCTAGAAAATTTGTGGTAGGATGTTGATTATTACAAGAAATTGGAAGAACCCACGGACGAAGAAAATGACATGTTGGACCTTGCATTTGGCCTCACAGAGACGTAAGTATGCCAATCCCACAAAGACCTTGTATCTAAGCAGAATATTTTGATTTACCATGCATATAATGCAGGTCCCGACTTGGTTGCCAGGTGATAGCGAAACCTGAACTAGATGGAATGCGCTTATTGCTACCTTCTGCTACACGAAACTTTGCAGTAGATGGGTTTAAACCAAAACCACACTAATATGAGTTTCATGCATCAACAGTTTGTATAATGTGCTATGAAATCTATTGTAATAATAAAACTATGTTATTGGACATTCGTTCTCATCACTTTGCATGCAGAAGGGAGACCTCTTGTCCATTCAAGAGGAGCATAGGGTTACACACTTCTATTTCATTTTAAGTTTAAGATTAAAGTTTATCGCACTTTGACTTGAATTTTTGCCAGTAACAATTTGATGACTTTCTCAGGCATTGACTTTTTTGCCGGTAACACCTTGGTTTAGAAACTAGGCGAAAGCCATGATAGCAAAGTGCATGTTCCCAACTTTCCATGATGAGCAACTACTTATAATTCAACATCAACTGGAGTACCACTGTAATCTATCTCCATTGAACTAATAAGAAATAACTCTCTTATTGTCTATCCTCTATCCAGTCATGTGCACGGCCAAATCTCGCTCTACATCCTTGTTTGACCATATCTACTGTTTTCGTCGGGTTTGATCGTTAGACAGTGTTCAACAATGGAAGGTTAGACACAAACTCAATTATTGATGTCCTTATTAAGAAAAAAGTTATATATATAGATATAGATATATATATATAATATAATATAATATAATTTTTTTTCTTAAATTTCTCTTATACTTTTTTCTTCTACTCTAAAAGTTTCTTCACTTGAGACGGGTGACTTCTAATATTTTATGCCGAAGTTCAAGCATTTCATGGAGTTGACTTACATAACGTCAGGATTTCTCATTAGTGATGAAGTTTATTTTGCCCATCTTTAAAGTAACTCTCACAGCTTCTCTAATCCCTTAGGCCAATGGTCGTCTATTTGAATATATCAATATATCATTATCACATCAAGTTAATTTCTGGTTAACTTTTTGTTTGAATAAAACTCATCTTTGGGATAATATCAGCTGTCAATATGTATTACCCCTTTGCTAGGAGGGTTTACAGGTTGACCAGGAAGACTGGTATTTTTTGTTTAATGGAAGCTTATGGGGCTAATAACTAAAATAATTACAAAAATTATGTGGTGGTCCGTGTGAATTTAACCAGTAGAACTTTCACAGATCTTCCTTTGCAGCATCACATGGAGCTAGGTGTGTACAATTATTCCTATTTTCTTCCTAAAAGAAAAGTCAAGTTCATACTCAGGATTCATGGACTGGGCGGAAAAGGCACATGTCATGCTACAGCTAGAAGCATTTGCTTGGTTCTTTTTTTTGTATTGCTACCAATAGGTTGCAATTGACTAGTGAATCCAACTTCAGACTAGGTCAAATCTTGAAAGTCGACACTATATTTTTAAACCTGTAGATTAATCAACCTTATTTTTTGTTGAATAGAAATAAATAATTCGATTTCTTTTTGTTGCAAGGAAAAGAAACCTACGTCAATACTATTGTGATGATGATAATAATACTTCTTGAAAAGGTAATAGATCTAGCACACTCATGAATCATGGTTTCACTATCAATCCTAGTGAATGAAGAAGTAGAGCTCTTTGAATAACTCAGCATCACCACCACCAAACACACAGATCATGCCCCCTTTTAGTCCACAACCAACGATACCACACTCTCGACTATCTTTTCAGATTCTCACAGTTCCCACGTAATAGAAAAAGCAAAAGAAAGAGCAATGAAAACAGAATGGGTCATTAGAACCGAGTCAGTCGCAACACTTTTGCGCTTCACGCAATTAAAAATGAGTGGATATTTGTTACTAACAAAATTTAGAAACATAAGAATATATTAGAACATTTATATCGTTAACATACTCATTATTAAAATTTAAAATAATATTTTAACTATCATTGTTGTGCCCAGGGGCGGACCCACATAGAATGTCACGGCCCTCCAACTTTTGTATATATTAATAGTTGAAGTAAAAAAAAAATATTAAGAAAGTAACACAATTATGTAGTAGCTTAAGTGGATATGTGGGTTTAATATATATCTAGAGGTCTTGAATTTAAATCTTACTAGTATTTTATTATTTTGGTCCTCCTCAATTTATATTATTTTAATTCTATACATTTTGTCTCCCCTATCTTCATTCTTGGATCTGTCCCTGATTGTGCCTATTGCCTATGTTCAAATCAGAAAATATGACTAAGTTCATAACTATCTAAAATTTTGAAAAATACATAACTGTAGTAGTGTATTATCGAATAATTTCGATCGATAGATGTTTTTTTATAACTAGTTAGAGAGATAATTATATTTCTAGCACAAAATGAGATAATTTTTTACCCTTGAACATTCTCTTATTTAACATAAAACATTCTCTTATTTCTAGCATCAACTTGATGTTGAGACATAATCGAGGCTCGTAATATTGTTATACAAAGATGAAATTTTATTATTATTATTATTATTATTATTATTATTATTATTATTATTATTATTATTATTATTATTATTATTATTATATTGTTGTTGTTAAAATAAATACTTTAAAATATTTATTAAATTAGATAAATTTATAATAAAATTTAAGAGAATAATAAATGTAAAAAATGACCAAAACACACAAAGGGGTTGTATTATTGTTATGGGAAAAGAAAATTTTGTTTATTATTATTGTTGGAGGATATAGTAATGTATGTTAGAATTATGTTGATATAGAAAATTGTATTTGGGTAACTATTTTAAATTTGATGATGTATGTAGCATAATTTTAGTAAGGTATGATTATATCCTTCTTCTTTTCTTGTTATGCTCCTAAGAGGACTTTCTTATATTAGGTAATTTTTTATGTTTCTACATATTCCCTATTCTCTATTAATTAATTAACACAAACACAATTAAACATAAAAGGTTACATAGAATTAAGGAGACATTTTTATTGATGTAATATTTTCACATTACTTGATAATTTAATATTAAATTATTTAGATCCACCATATTATTTTATTCACTTATTTTAGTTTGTAGATACTTTACATTGTCATGAAATATAAGTTACTTATAAAGTGACAATCTGAATTGCCAATAGGAGAAGTGACAATCCAAATTGTCAAAAGATGATATATACTATAATTTTTTTTCACATTTGTCCTTTAAATTTTAATTTAAATAAATGATAAAAATAATCAAATAAATAATAGTACAGTATTTTTATTAATTAGTATAATTATTATTAATCAATATAATAATATTTTTTATTTTCATCATCATTAAATAAATTATTACTATTTCTATTAATTTTAATGTTACTATTATTAATTAATTATATTTATAAATAAAAAATAACTTATTATTAATTATTATAATATAATAAAAAATAAAATAATTATTATTAATTTTCTATTATCATTTTTCAAGATCTAAAAAATCAAAATTTTTATTTTTTTCTCAAAAATGAGATATATCCTTATTTATTGAAAACAAAAGTATTTGATGAGAAAAAAAAGAAAATTTCAAATTTAGTATCCCATATTTCACAAGATCCCAAGTTGGTACATTAACTTCATTTTGTAACTAATTGTAACTCCAACTACATAATCATTTCAGAATTGGTCCCCTTTGTATATTATAATATATTTTTATTGACGTGATAATCACATCATATATTTTAATGAATAATTTATTAAGATTATAACCAAATCTGCTGAATATAAACTAATACCTCCAACTTAAAAGGATTATAGATATAAAAAAAATAATAAATAGTTTTCAAAAGTATTTTTTTTATATAAATATTTTTTTAAGTTAGAGTGATTTTTTGCATATGGTTGATGTGAGTATCAAACTCTGCCTATGTTTATAGTCGATCCCAAGCCCGGATAAAGGAGGAGAGTTGTGTTAGGCCTCGACAGCCAACGTAAACCTCGTCGAATCTCATGAACATGGATCAATCCATGTAGCCGACCTCACCTAGTGGGATAAGGCTTTGTTGTTGTTGTTGTTTGATGTGAGTATCAAAAAAAATTATTTGTAAAAAAAGATAATGTGACTACCACATTGCTAAAAAGATAGTCATAATATATAAATAAGAAAAAATTGTGTAGTCGAGGGAATGATTAATTACAAAATAAAATTTTATAAAAATCTATTAATAAATAATTTGTTAAAACACATGATGTGGTTGTCACATCAATTAAAATATATTATAATATGCAATATAACTAAAATATATGAGGTGGTTGCTATTCAGGTATATTGAAAATAATATCTCCTCTTTGCATATCATTTGTTTTAATTAATAATTTATTAATATTTTTTTATAAAACTTTTTTTTAACTAATTATACCCTCAACTATACAATTTTTTCACAATTGATCTCATTTATATATTATGACTATTTTTTGGCAATGTGGCAATCACATCATTTTTTTTACAAATAATTTATTTTTTAATAGTCACATCAACCACACTAAAAAAAACCACTCTAACTTAAAAAATATATTTATATAAAAAAAAATTTTTGATAATTATTTATTATTATTTTTATATTTGTAATCCTCTTAAGTTGGAGGTATTAATTTAGATTTCAGTAAATTTGGTTATGGTCTTAATAATTTATTCATTAAAACACATTATATGATTGTCACATCAACAAAAATATATTATAATATGCAAATGGGACCAATTTTTGAAATGATTATATAGTTGGAGTATCAATTAGTGACAAAATAAAATAAAATTAAGGTACCAACTTGAGATCTTATGCAAAGATGGAGTACCAAATTTAGAAATTACTCGCAAAGAAAAAAGAAATTTATTTTTTGTATTATTTTTTTCATGTCCACAATTAGGGGTGAGCACAACGGGTAAACCTAAATTTTTCAATATGAAAATATTTTATTTTTTTGGACTAGATATTATCTAGGTCGGATCGGGTCAAAGTCTGAAAAAATCGATATAGTTCGGGTCAAAATTGGGTTATTATATTAAATACCGAGTAACTCAACCTGATATTCTAATACAAGAAAAATAATAATATGCATATCATGTATCAAATTATTATTATTTTTAAATAATTATATAATTAATTATTTTATTAATATAATATTAACTTATTATATTTGGTAATATAATTATATGTCTATGAAGTTTGGTACATATAATTTAATTGTATGTTCTAAATATGATAACATTTTATTTTTTTTTTTATGTGTAAATAATTATAGAAAATTAATTTGAGATAATCAAAACATCATGCTCTACGCCATTATCAAATCAACAGGTGGACGATCTTACCAATTTAATGGGACGATTAGATAACATAGCTCCTATTTCAAACCGCCATGACAATTGGTTATGGAATGCGGGCACATTTTCAGTTAAGAATGTGTATAAGACTCTAACGGCAAAAAATAAATTAAGAGATGTTGAGCTGCGAATGGATTGCACTTGGATATGCAGACCAGGATCCCACTCAAGATTAAAATATTTGCATGGCTTTTAAGAAGAATGCGGTTACCAACTAGAAAATATCTATCTCGATGGAATGATATGATGCAAAACTCTTTTGTGTTATGTGATGCAGCATAAGAGGAGGCCAATCACCTCTTTTTCGATTGTCCAACGGCAAGAGATATGGCATAGATCGAGTTGTAAATGGATTGATGTAAATTTTGCTCGAGATTTCTGGAAATCATTTAGAACTGGGGGCAAAAAACTACAGATGCAAGTGTATGTACGAAAACAACAGCGAGGATGTCCTTTTGCCTTCTTGTGGTCAATCTGGGTACAGCAAAATGAATGCATATTCAAGGGAGAGAGAGTCTATGTTGAAAATATTGTTCAGATGGCAAAAAATGCATTGAGTGAGTGGAAGAGGAGTTTCTCTACCTAAAAATCTATGTAATTGCAATTCTTATCATAAATAAATAAAATTCCTTCTCAAAAAAATATCATGCTCTCATTTTTTATTCAAATGGGGACGTTCCCATCCCAATCCCGATTGTAATCGGACTAGGAACAAGACTTGTATTCTTTTTTCCAGTAAAATTCCAATCGGGGTTGGGATGATGTCATTCCCAGTCCATACCTAATTATACTCACCCCTATCCACGATCACATCAGTCGCATTTTATAAAATTAAATTTAAGTTTGATGGATGATATAATTTGTATGATAGCTTTATGTTGATATTGAAAAAAATATGGTATGTGGATAACTAATTCAAAGTTATGGTATTGTCATTCTTGCATTTCTTCTTCTTGCTATGCACCTAAGAGGACTTTTTTTGTATTAGAGAATCTTTATTGGATTTGTGCTAATTAATGATGAGGAAATGTTTGATAACATAAAATTAAGGGTGGCATAATCATAGGAATTTATTTCATTTTTCACAACAAAGAAATCCATAAGGTATTAATTATCCATAATTGTTGTAATCAATTATTTGTCAAACTATCAAATTTATGATCAGAATATCAAATAGAATAGTTTAACGTTTGGCGCATTCCCAATTTTTATTAACCGGTAATTTAGATCACCACTAAAATAGATTACCACTTTATAAATTACCGGTAATATTATATCATAGCGTTTGGTAAGTAGCAATAACATAAATTATAATTTAAATTATGAAATAAAAATTACTAAAATACCCTTCAAAATTATTGAATTAAAATAAATATAAACAAAATAAAAAATAAAAAAAAATGTGTTATGTCAAAATATGAGTTTATATTATCAATCGTAAAATAATTAAAAATTTAGAAGATAATGTTGAATAATATTATTTCGTAATAAAATGTAAATATTTTTAAAGTTTGNGTTATGTCAAAATATGAGTTTATATTATCAATCGTAAAATAATTAAAAATTTAGAAGATAATGTTGAATAATATTATTTCGTAATAAAATGTAAATATTTTTAAAGTTTGGTTGTAGGGATAATTTTGTCAAAATGCATGTCATCTTGCTGGTAATCTGGAAAGACACTTCCCATGGGTGCTATCTTTATTACCAGGGAAGTGGTAATTTAGATTACCAAAGAAGTAAAAATTATCGGTAATCCGTTGCAACCAAACGTGGTAATATAGTGGGCCCTGGGGATTTTAAATTAAATAGCCGGTAATCTATCTGGATTACCTCATACCAAACGCCCCTAAAAGGGAAGGTGAAAGAAGAATGTCTTTTTACATTTAATTCTTAGATACCGATAATAATCAATTGATTATATATAAGGAAATTTTCACAAATTAAAGAAATAAAGAACTAAAAAGATATGTTCTATATAAAGTTTGCTAAAGAATAATAGTGGTAGCTGAATAACATAGTTAAAAAAAATGTTACATTGATCACCTACTTTAAAAATAGAATAAAAGAAATGCATCCTTTTCATCTCTAATGGCTCGACGATGACTGCATCAATGGATGTTGAGCATCCCATGTGACAACAAATGGGTATTGTGAGAACAATCATGGTAGTAACGAGTGTCATGTAGAAAGAAGAAATAAATGACTTTCCATTGCGCAAGATATGGCATGACTATATTTTGATGCTACTAAGAATTAAACTCAATTTTGAATGGGAAAAAGGTAATACGTATTGGACTTGGGGTGCAAGATAAAAATGGTATATTTGCATGTGCTCTATATATTTTCCTTTTCACCAGTTGGCACTTGAATTAGAATTTATTGGTACGTTCATATTAATTTAAAGAAGAAAAAGGTACCACTTTATTTTCTACATGTACTTAGTTTTCAATAGAAACCCATTATTGTTAAAATAATAATTACAATTGAACTGATGTGAAGGAAAGCACCTAGAGTGAATATAAGAGAGAAAATAATAAAAAAATAAAACAACTAGAAAAAGCTTTGATGAATGCTCGAAGAAGTGAGCTTTTTGAAAAGGTAGATGATGACAAGAATTGATCTATTCAAGTTATTGTTAAACATTTAAGGGCATGCTTTTATCTGATTGGTTATGACAAAAGGTTTGTAAAAGGATATGCGTCAATAGTTAGGCTATTAATTGACTTATTATAGAAATATTCTTTTTGTTGGACTAACTCTGCTATTAAAACTATTCATATCTCAAGGTTGCTTTAATTTTAGTCCTAATTTGGTGTTTACTTGGCATGTCTTTGTTATGGAAATTAATGCATCAAGTTGAGGTATTGGGGCAATATTATTTTAGGACAATCATTTTATATGTTATTATAATCGAAAGTTAATTCCCAACATGCAAAAAACTTCTGTTTATGTCAACGAGTTATTTATCATAGTTCAATCAATCAAGAAACAGAGACAATATCTTTACGGGCACCATTTCATTATTAAGACTGACCAAAAAAGCGTGAAAGAAAATCCTTACTCTATAATTCAAATCCCAAGATAACAATAATATTTAGCCCAGACAACATCAGTCAACAAATTTTTGTGGCCTTTCCATGTGTGTTTTTCACCGTATAGATCAAGTAAAAGCTTAATATGCTTCTAATTATTAGTTGAAGAAGTTAGAAGTGCAACATGGACTTCTTCTAATTCTAATGTGGTAGATAGAGGACCATGGTATATCTCTTTTCCACTTTTTGTACTATCATGGTGTATTTTGTTGTGTTTTTCAATTTTCTTGGATTTTTTCTATTTTCTTGGAATATCATTTTCTTTATTGACACTTTCTAAGTTGGGCAAATTTTGAAGCACAAGGGTAAGACAAAAAAGCCGACAAATGTAACCTCAATGTATGAATTATATGAAATGTTTTCTTGACTTTTGTTGTCTGTGATACCATTACCCCTAACTCTTAACTTGTCTCTTCTTAACCACTTTGAAATTTCCGTTGTTTGTTTTCTGCCTTGTTTCTTCTAACAATGTTTAGGGAGCATTATAGATATATAACCCACCATCATTCATGTCCTTTGTAAAATCACCCAGCATCCCTTTATGAAATTAAAACACTTCTAACACCTTATTTTTGGGATCAAAGTTCAGGCAGAAACTTGACACTAACCACAACAACTCTTAGATCTTCGAATTTGACTATCCAGGTAACAATCCAGTCCTCTTGTTTTCCCCTAAGGTAGATCGAGTAAAAATATGAGTGAGAGAAAAACCCTCATGTGTGAAAATCAAAGTATATTTTTGCGTCACAACCACCGTCACCGCCCAGCTTGTAACACCACTTGTGACGACTGTAAAATGGTTGAACCTGAGTGATCAAGAGGGTTAGTCGAACCCCACATAAAAGAGGATTAGTTGAACCCCACTGTGAGGATGAGCTTGAAAGATAAAGAGGGTTAGTTTAACCCCCACAAAGAAAAAAGAGGGTTAGTTGAACCTCATTGAGCGCCCAAAGCAAGAGCAGCTCTAGAGTTCATTTTCATGACCCAATACCTTGCCACACCCTCCGAAAGTCTTATACAATTTGTTGAATCTAGGATCCCGAGAATGTTTTGAATGATCACAAATTTGTAAAGTGAACTCAGCCTATATTGATGAACTTGTTGAGCTGATTTCTGAAACATGATACATACAAGTTC